>JANHZU010005736.1:55999-75099 GCA_032468055.1 Acrochordus granulatus | reverse complement strand
GGCCTCTCTCATCTTTTTAAGTGGGAGGACTTGCACAATTGGTGGCTGACTAAATACTTTTTTGCCCCACTGTATATCTGCACAGAAAAACAGGGCAGAAGAAGGCAAAGAATACCATAATTCTTTAGTATACCTAACAAACTTTGTTGAATATGTTTATTAGTTTTCAAGTTCTAAGAGTGTGGAAGCATAAAGTGCTTTATCTGGAAGTATAAATCGGTTTGTATTTCAACCTCTTTCCATCCCATTTGTTAGGAGATTTGTAGATTCTGAGGAACAGCATGCATGCATCCATTCCCCCGCTCCCAAATTCTCTCCCTTTTTTTTTACTTGAGAGATTCTTACCTGCAAAGGTGGGATGTGAAAGAACATGAGAACTAGTAGTTGTTTTGTCAGCATATCCTTCAGTTTGAAGCAGTTTTTTTCAAGATATTTATAATTTCAAGATATGTATTTATATTAGTATTGATTGCAAAAGGGCCCTGATCTTATCTTGGGTATCTAATTCCCTTAAGGCCAAACTGAAAGTATTAACATTGATGCAATTAGTATTTTTTTAATGGCCAGCATGAAATCCTAGATATTATTTCCAAGCTTGGTAGACAACATACTACTTCAATTTTTCACCCACAACTTGGTTCTAATCAATATGGAGGTGGAGTGTAAGACAGCCAGTATGGTATAGTGGCTGAGGTCTTAGACTGGCACTAGGTGACCTGGTTTTCAGCCCCACCCTCATCTCATTGGGTTGTTTTGAGCCTCTCTTTGCCTACAAGCCAAACTAGAATAGAAATGGTTGAAATGTTCTAGATTTTGTTGGGATAACTTAGATAACCATTAGATAGAAATTTTTATTTTCGTTAGTAACCATTCAGAGTTTGCAGCCCAGATATAGTAGACCCAATAGAACTCCAATATGAATTAATGGGAATTTGTCTTGATTAAAATGGATGCACAGGACAATTTTGCCAGAATGTCCAAGTCAGAATGCTTCTTATAACTGCAAACGGATTTCTTTGGAAACAAAATTGAGTATGAAAATTCATAACTAGGGGATCAAGGGGGACAGATAATGAAAGCAGACTTGTGCTGAAGTGATATAAGTTCTGCCCCTTTTGTGAGTGTATCATGACATCACATTTATGTACCAAATGCATTGTGATGGGTGAGGCTGCTTTCACTCTTTTAACAAAAGGACTAAATCTAAAAGATGCAATGTTAGGTACACAGTTTGCTTCATTGTAGGCAACTTGGTGATTGTATTTTCTTCTTTGCACCAGAAATGTCTGCTGCCCTTGTCATAAACATGGCATGAAACTAAAGCAGCACAATGTGATCAAAATCTGTAGGGTGGCAAAGAGAGAAAGGGAGAGAGTTTTATTGGCTGTCTCTCATCTTTTTCTTTCTTTGCTATGTTTGACATCATGTTGTTTTAATCTTTAAAGAGGAGAATAGTTACTTGAAGAAATGAGTGAAGAGAGAAGCATTTTGACATGTATAGAGCAACATTAGCAATACAAATTCTCTGTTGGCATGCAGCTTACTACAGAAGCATTCATGATGAGAAGAACCATTGCCCAGACAATCTTGCAAACATGAGGAGGGGGAGAAAATTATTTATCAATATGTGTGACAAAGCAGAGAAATAGGTTGTGAACATGGATGACTAAATAACCACTTGGAGCATGGCAAATATGTAACAGGTCAAATACTTTCCACCTTACTGCCAGTTCTAATAAAATTAGGGGATTTCAGAATGGATTTAGTATGCTTCTCCAAATGGTGTATTTGCAAGGAATTCAGAAATAGAAATAATGTTTAAGTCTATAGAGATCCCCAAAGTTATCAGCTTGTTGCTAAAGGTAAATTGTACAAATAACAAAAGAAAATTAAAGGAAAATGTGTCTTAAGCATTGGAAGATGATGAAAGCCACCAAATTTTATTTCATGGCTTTAAAAATTACCTTGGCATCTGGTGAGGGAACTGACAAACAATTTAAACTGGAATTTAAGCAAAGTCCTTCTTCTACCTGCTCTTGTACCTCCATGGTTCTCCCTCATAGGGCTGTGTATCTTTCAGCTTTGAGGGCACAAAGGTGCTTCAAAGAGCATGAAGTCACTCCCAAAACATCTATTTGCAAACCATACACAAGTTTTCTGGGGGTTGTGTAACAAGTGTAAAATGAAGTCACAAGAAAATGACTTCAAGGAAATACAGATGGTGTGATGTTTCCACCTCTATGTGTGCTGAAGCTCTTTTTGTGTTAGCTCTGACATCTACAGAAGATTTGTCCCAGTGATGAACTGCTAAGAAAGGATGAATTATATTTTCATTGAGGATGAGAACCTGTATCTGAAGATGGCTTGTCAAGACTAAACAGAGCAGAAAATGACCATATTAAAAATCCCAACACAAAAATAAGGGAATTTTCCCATTAGGAAAACATATGTAGGGACATTCCAGAAATGTGTCCTGCTGGGTGGAACTAAATGAAAATGTTTCAAATAAGCAAGCACACAAAGAAATGAATGAAGTTAATCTCAAAAGTGGCAGTTAGATTTGGGACTAAATTCTCATTTTTGTCTATAATATTTCATCTACTTTATGAACTATTTTTTCAAACTTCAGGGGCCTTGTTCCTCAAGTGCCCAGCTGCAAGACCCCATCCTGAAGCTGGGGTCATGGGCTCAGTTGGAACTGCTTCTATTGTACCAGCTTCCCTGCTGTGTAGCATCCTCCCTGCCTGAGCTGCTGGAGGCCATGATCTGGGGGACTTCAAACTTCCATCCCTGGATTTGGCCTCAGAGGCAGTTTGGAGTTCATGGGCCTATCCTATATCATCCATGCTCAATTTGGGACTGTGGTTACATGCCAAGTATGATTTTCTTGTCAGAACAATGGCAACGTGATCTGGTGGGGAATTTATCCTCCGTCAGATCCCATGGTCAGATCACTCGATGATGTCTTTGAAATTCTCATATGCTGCTCCCCTCCACAGGGAGGCTGGACCCATTTGAGAGACCCATTTGCCCCTGCAACTGATGGACAGAAATAGGTTCCAGAGGGAATTGGGCGATGCTGCATGTGTCCTGGAATCAAAGGGTATCTCTGAACAAGATTGTGCTTATGTAGTCTCTCTTGACTCACAGTGTCTAACACTCCCCAAGTTCACAGAGGAGTTGAGAGCTTTGGAAAGAGTGAAGAGATGCCTAGAGTGCTGCTGGAAGAAGATAAAGGCTGAATCCAACTAGACATGAGGTAGAGCTGCTATTAATGCTTACCTTGGGGCAATAAGAGTGGCAAAACATCACTATTTTTCTGCTCTTATTGAATCTGCAGAGTGCTGCCCAGTGGCCTTGTTCAGAGTCATATGTCTTTCCCAGGCTGGACAGACTTGGGCAATCATCTCCAGGGCCAGTACAGGAATTTGTAGAATGCCTGATGGATAAAGTTGCTTCGATTCAGTCCCAATTGGAACCCATGCATGGTGCAGGTCCATTAGAGATAACTGGGGAGGGGTCTTGTTTGATTATGTGGGAACATTTAAATCTTGTGGTTCTGATGAAGTGGACAGGGTCCTTGATGCTGTCAGGGCAACCTTGTCAATTAGTTCCTTATTTTTCCTGGCTGGTGAAAGCCTCCAAGAAGGTGACTATCAGGTGGATCCAAGCAGTGATAAATTCTTCACTGCAAGAAGATACATCCCAGTGACCTTTTAAGCAGACTCTAGTCCACCCCCCTCCTCAAAAAATCATTGCTGGATCTTACCTGCCTAGACAATTTTCTTCCAGTTTCCTACCTTCCTTTTCTAAGGAAGGTGGTGGAAAAGGTGATTGTGTGGCAGCTCCAGAGGATCCTGGATGAGATGGATTATCTGGACCCCTTTAGATCTGGGTTCAGGCCTCGTTACGGGATATAGATAGCATTGGTTGTACTTGTCAATGATCTCTGGCAAGACTGGGATGTGGGTAATGCATCCATCCTTGCTCTCCTTGATTTCTTGGCAGCCTTTGATACTATCGTTTATGGTATCCTTTTGAGCTGGCTTTGGTGGCTGGGGCTGGACTAAACAGTCCTGTGCTGGTTTGATTCCTTTCTCCAAGGCCAGTCCAAGTGATGTTAATAGGGAGTGAGAGGTCTGGTTATTGGCTGCTCCTTTGTGGTGTGTTTCAGGGCTCGGAACTTTCTCCACTCCTGTTGAAGCCACTGGATCATCCATCACCATGGGATGAGGTATACTGTTGATACTCAGATTTATATCTCCATCTCTGGTGACCCAAGTGATGCTGCCACTGCCCTCTTGTGGTACCTGGAGGCTGTGAGGGTCTGGATGGGGGACAATAGGCTTTTGGTTGAACCCTGGCAAGACCAAGTGGCTTTATAGATCAGGAATTTAAGGATCCAGCACATAAAATCCTTAACTCTGGATGGGGTAGCACTGCTCCATACAGATTTGGTATGCAACTTGGGGGTTCTCCTTGACTCAGGACTCCTGCTTGAAGCCTTTGCACAACTTTGTATTGTGTGCCAGTTGTATCCTTTATAAGACCAGGAGTACCTGTGCTCAGTCATTCATGTCCTAGCCATCTCACATTTGGACTACTGCAATGTTTGCACATAGGACTACCCTTGAAGAACATTTGGAAGCTACAGCTGGTGCAGAATACAGCTGCATGGAAGTTCTTGGACCCTTAGGATGGTTCATGTGAAACCATCCCATCAGTGCCAGAGAAGAGGCATGCTGTGGACCCTTTTGGTTAAGAAGTTCTGGCTGGCAGGATCCAAGAGAAGAGTCTTTTCTGCCATGGCTATGATCTTTGGAAAATCTTGATCCCTGAAGTGAGGTCTGCCCCAACCTGGCCTTTCAAAAGATCCTGAAGACCTGGCTCTGCCAGTTGGCATGGGGTCCTAAGGGAGGAATGTCATGGAAGTGGCTAATAGATTAAGTTGCCTTACCTACCCTCCTCCATATTTAGTCTAAATTTTAAATTTGTAGATCAATTTTTAACTTGTGTTATTAACACTGTTTTCACTTTTTATGGATTGTAAGCTTGCTAAGAGTCACTCTTTGTGAGATTGGTGATATACAAGTTTAATAAATACAATCATAAAAAAATAAACTGTTTTTTTCTGATTGACACTGCAGTTGTATTCAGCCTGACTACAGTAAGAGACACTGAACTTAAGGGCATTTATTTCTGATAAATGTGTATAAAAAGGTGCTATAAATGAATTACTATGCTTTTCATTAAATTCTTTCATTCATCAGAAACTTACAGGTATTGACTGCTGCTTCATGGCACCTATCAGTGCAATTTCTAGATATCAGATGAAGAACAGAAAATATTCTTCAAATGCTGACAATTCAAGAATTCAAGAGAAAATATAAAGTACATTAATCATTAATGAAATTAAATTTTGAGAAATGGTTGGTTTGGTAGAGTTAACCCAGAACCTAACTCAAGTTGACTGTAGGTATTTGGTCATGTTTTTCATTCTTTCATTCAGAAATAATTCATCATTCAAAAGGAGATAAAAAAAGTAATATTAATTATATCCTTCAATCTTCCTAAGACTATTGAGCAAGGCAAACACACAATGATGGGTGTGATCATTTTTTAAAACAATCAAGCTTGCTCAAAGAATTACATTATCCTGCTCTTTTCTTTTCAATAGCTAGAAGGATCTCAGAAGCAAATTGAGACCTTAAAGAAGTTAATACGTCATTGTATATACTCATGCTTGCAACAGATTTGTGTTAATAGAAGATAACTGTTTGGATGTCACGGGCTGTGACTTTGTGAACTCTTTTGAAAATGGCCAACTCAGCAATAATTATGACCAGGCCCATTTTTTGTAATCAGTTCAATTTTACAGTTTTCAAAAGAGTTAAATAATACATTCTAAAGTCTATCACTTTTGCTTTGATTTAGTTGTTTTGGTTTAATCTTATATGTGGGAAATAAAATATATTTTGTCTTTTTCTCCATTTCTCTCCAGAGGAGATCTGTTTTCTTAAAGGAAGAAAACCTTGAGGGGACAAGTTAAACATATTTGTGTGAAAAATACATCATTTCCAAATAAAAAACAATTACATGTTGATTGATGACTCAACCTAGTGACTAGATGGAAGACCCTGATTAGATCAATTCTGGGTGATTCCCTGGAATCACCATATCACTTACATTCCATATTACTTGGAATGTAGATTAGAAGGAAGCCTCAAGAAAACATGGATATAACAAAAAAAAAAAGGAAAAATGCAAATAAGGGTAAGGGGAGATAGAATTAGAATAGTGGGACTTCCTAGGTGGTTCTGATAGGCTGTACACAATGGAGTACCTATCTAATGGGGAAAGGGAAGAGGGCACGTCTGGCCGGGAATAGGTATAATTGTATAGAGATCTTTTTGCTAACATGTCCCTATACCTGCGAGTACTTGGTGCACCCGTCTTTGCAAAAACGTTAAATAAATTTTTCTGTCTTCATGCCAAACTCTCTAGTTTTATTTTAAGTTGGAAACTGGGTTGTTTCTAACAACGCCCAGTAGAGGAGATGACCTTATTATTAACCATTATGTTAATTAAGATTATTAGTTCAACGTCTTAATCTGTTCTTAGCCAATATACCACGAAACAAGAAAATATGTTTTATGGAGCCCTTGGCTGTGATAAAGTCTACAGTTTATGTGTGTTTAAGTTCCATTATGCCTTCTGGATCTTATTGTGCATAACTATATGCTGAGTTGTGCTGGATCTTGATGGAAAAGTGGTGACAGGAAAATGACTACAAACAAAGAAATGTATTATGATTAAGCATTATTTTAGTGAAAGCACAAATACTGGGCAGTAGAAAGAATCTAAAGTATAACAACTTATTGCACCCAATACACTTCTCAGGGGTGTTACCTTTTCACTCATTCCTCTACCCCACCTTTCATCAGCTTTTCGAGGAGATGAGTTACAGGCATCAAAAAAGTTAGATTCAAAGAAAAGCAGGACCAGTAATGACAACTCCTCAAAAAGAATGGGGTAAGAGAGATATTCTTGTCTGATAGGGAGAAATGGAGAAATAGTCCTTAAGTACAGCTCAGCTCTATCTGCCTTCAATGTAAATCCAAAAACAGAAATCAAATTATTATTTATGGAATATTAGTTCCATTCCCCAATAACTAGTCTCAGTGTACTTAGCAAATGCTTTAAGCTACCCAAGTATACTTGCACAAAAATGGACTGGCTTCCCAAGACAAAAGCCAGATGTCTGACTGTACCCCTACACCCCAATTCATTCCTCCCTGCAAATCAAATGAAGAAATGAACTGCAAGCTGCATTACCAAATTGTTCTTCAATTGCTCAAAAGAGTAAGCCTACTCCAGGTTTTCAAATATGGAAAAATAAAGATTAAAATAAGCAAATAATAAAAAGTGATGCAATGCTCAATTCACTAATGGCAGATGCAAAAATTCTTTTTAAGAATCCTACATTTACCCAAGATGTGGCAAATTACATATAAATGAGTTTTCAGACAAACTCTCTGACCCTATCCTCAATATATCATGAGCAAAATAAAAAATAGCTTTTGACTTTTCTCAAACTGCAGATATATAACATCACCAGTGATATTGTTGGATCTTCTGGAAACATTTATTGCACACTATAAAGGCCTACATCTTAAGATTAGTGTATGGTAGGCCAGCTTTCAGTCCCTCCTTTTCTCTGCAGACACCACTCCTTGTTCAAAGCCTCTCAAGAGGATCAGAAGACAACTCACAACTCAACTGTGAAAAACACCATTTGATTGTAAGTCATTCTTCTCTCACCAGGAAGTCTGTTGCATCTCATCCTATTTGCAGAATGAAGCAACAACACTCCTGAGACTTCAGAAGCACAGAAAGCTTCAGAGTAAAAGGAAATTTCTCTGTGAATCTCCTTATTTATATTCCTTGATCATAGGTTTCAAGGTAATCTATTTCATTCTAGATTAATCTGCTTCTGCAACGTCCCCAACCATGGTATCGTCCACAGAGATTGCAATTACAAGATTTCTCAGTCCTGATACATGTAGATGATACCAAATTTGTGGAACCTTCCTGTAATTAACTGAGTCTTCCCAATAAGCCATATTACAGAAAAAGCAGTAAGATGGGCCTCTAGTCATAATACTGTATTCCTGTAAGTCAATTCATTTAACTCAAACCATGCATAAGGACTGCAATCTTTAACCAACAAAGGTAACCTAATGAATTCAATATGAGATCAAATTGAAGGAGTTACTATGTCAAGGAGAACAACTTTAGTTTCTAAGAGATGGGTTGCTGGAGAGAGGATGGGATATCTGTCATAGCAGTCAAACAGAAATAATTTTGATACTGTTAGAAAGATGATCGGAGAAAAGTCTCTGATGGTGTTAGAAATCAATTTTGAGGCAACTTAAGACTGGCTATGATAAGGAAAGGACTATGAGATACTTTTGATTACTAAGTATCCTTAAGAGTAACTTCACAATTTAAAGTTTAGAGTTGCAAGGTATGAGATACTGAGATAATCAGATGACTAACCTTGGCTTATTTTAAGCTCTCTTGTTAACCTAGAGGTTACTGTCAACCCTGCTAGCCTTGGAACCTAACCTGTGGTTAGGCAAAAAGGAAGTTTATTGATATTTCTATTCTGTTAAGTAACAAGCTTAATTTAATTAAACATGGCATTTAGGTATGTGATAAAATGTGTCTAGTGCTTTTAATCAGGGAGCTTATGAGAACACTTTATCAACTATTCCACTTATCAGAGTCAAGAAAATAGAAGCCAAAAGCTTTTAGGTAATAATAGCACCTTCAATCAAGTACGAATTGTATAGAAATATGACACTGAAAGGAACATCCCTAGTTTTCACTATACAGGAGAAATGTTACAATTTATGCCAAGTTAAAGCAAAAAATACATTCCAATGGAGGCAGATATGTGTTTGCCAATATATCTGAAAAATGGGGGGAATTAGGGAAGTGACACCCACTTAGTAAGGAATTTCTTTGTCTCGAGGAATGTCTTAGTGGATTCATTGTCTTCCTCTAAGTGGGTGAAATATAGAACCATCTGATGAGCGTGAATTCATTAAGTGCTTAGCCATACAATCTGAAGAGATTCTCTGAAAACAAAAGCCAATCTCTTTGAAAGTTCAAGTTTTATGTCCTTGAAATCTAAAAGGCAGGAAGTCCCTAATGCAAAAAATTCAGAGTCTCTACAACAAACAGACATTCACAAGATCCTCTTACTGGAATCAGTACATACAGGCAGCGTATCAACCTGTGAAGAACTCAAAATACACCAGTATTTCTACATACAAATTACCTTTCCCCAGAACTTGTTCAGTTTAGGTCCTTAAAGCAAGGTTTACAGTTTGGGAATCAATTCCTAGCAGATATCAGAGACTCATTTTCCAGTCAACTTCAGACAGACATGGCAAATCCATTTCTCATCTGGACTTCATCCAAATGCATAAGATACAGACCTGCAAATTTATTAATCCCTAAATATAGCCAACAAGCATCAAAAGACAGACAACAACTTATCATTAACTCAATCTGCACAAATCAGAATTACATAGCAGATCTTCCCAGCCACCTCCTGCTTTCTTCAGTCTCACTACATATTGTCCCTAGATATCAAGGATACATGTATTAGGTTGCATGCAACTCCTAACCCAGTATTTTCATCCCCAAGAAATTTCTAAACAATGCTGCTCAACTAAAGTGGCAAGATTGCCCATTCTGAGATCATGATGTGGGAAACCACTTACATCTCTTTTGCTCTAAAAATGTCATTTGCTTTTGACTGTTTTCATATTTGCAGACTTTTAGAAGTCTAAAGTGTTTATTTGGCAGGTTAGCCCCTCAACACTAAACCCAAAGTGGTATTTTTTCTCCATTTTTGGCAATTTCATTTAACCACCACATGATTCACTTAACTGCAGTGATTTGCTTAACAATTGTGGCAAAAAAGATCATAATTTTTTATTACTGAGTCATCAGAATTGGCAAGGAAGTTGAAGGGAAGGTTTGGGAGACAGGAGAAAAAACAGAAGATATGATCATGAGTTTGGTATTCTGCTCACAAATAATTATGAAACAACAGTGAACTGAAAAATTGACTCATGATAAGTAAAATTTTATCACCTCATCAACTAATCTAAATGTTTAATGCAAGCAGTTTAGATCAAATGAATACACACGTTGTAGCACCGTACATGATCAGCCTATGATATTCTACTGCTTGAGGCAAGCAACGCTGTTTCTCATTATTCCATATGCCAAGGCAGTGGATTCCAACACTAATAATGAAACATCCTCAACATGACCTGAAGACAACAGGCTATCATAAGGGATCCAGAAAAACTGAAAGATATATAAAGTTTGGTTTCTTAACACTTCATTTATCCCCACCTGCCCCAAGCATCTAATTGAGGTTTCGCACTTTGCCTAATGAGAGACCAATCATGCAAACAAATATGTAAAATGATCTATTTACCAATTTCAATTACAGATCTTACAATTCTAAAATTAGGAGTTCATTTCAATTTATGTATACCACTTGAGCTGGTTTGAAATTTCAGCTGGGGGAGAGCAGTCACAGATAGTGAGAGTCAGCAGCTGTCCTATTCTGCAACTTCAGAATAAAAATGGATATGGAAAAAAGAAATTGAATGAAACTAGTGAAAACAGCATAAACACAACAAATGAGTCAAGATTAATATCCCCACAAAATAAATAGAAAAGAGGTATATGAAGGATATAGGAAGTGGTTGGAACACATTGAAAATCGTTATGTTTCAAAGTGCCAAAGAAACATGTAGAGTTAACACTAAGAGGAAATAAGAAAAAGGATCTTGGTGGAATGATGAAGTGAAAGAGGCTATGCATAGAAAAAAAGATGCAGATAAGAAAGATCTTAGACAATGTGAATGGAGAGAAAATATAGCTGCAAAAAAAGATAACCCAAAGAACAAAACCCGTTAACATCAAATTAGTGATTTTGGTGGAAATAAAACAATTTGGAAGTGGGTGAAAAGGCTAAATATGTAGGCTTGAAAACTGTGAAATGGATTAAAAATGAGTGGATAAACGTATTTAGGATGAAAACAACAATATGTCAGAAAATGCTTTAGAGATTTGTAGGGGAATGATAGTAATAAGTCAAAAAATGGAATATTTATGCTACAAATGCTAGCAACCAAGACAAATAATTAAAAAGAAGCATAATATTGTGATTACTGAAAAATTGTAAGGCGACAATTGTAGATGGTGTAACTGAGGAACTATGGATGTAGTTGCTATTATTCTTCCCCTATTCATAGGGAAAGGTAAGAATCGGGAAAGCAATGCAAGAACCAAAGGTTTGTATACTTGACAGAACTATTATTTAAACATGAACAGAATGTCTCTTTCTTTCAAAGCTAGGAAAAGTATGGCCAAAAGGCAGTTAACTTAAAAATACATGATAAAAATACCTAGGGTGTATTGAGAAATAATTCTGTGATGCCTGTGTTTAGCTATTGGCAGCTCTTCTTAATAACTTCTTTCCTTTCTGTAGCAGAGCAAACTATGTTAAGTCTGCAAAGCTGCTGCTGCAATTACTGAATGTGGGGTTGTGCTTTTGGAGAAGGTCTTGGGTGACATCTACATCTACCTCTCAGGTTTCCACTTTGGGATAGACTAGGATTAAGAAATGCCCCTTGGAAATGCTATCAGCATCTTGCTGGGATGGGATGGTATCCTATGAGGAGGAGGGATAACTACTTGATGTAGGTGGGTTGAAGATGGGGAGGCCTAGTAGATTGAAAATAATCCACCTCTAATCTAAAAGCAACTGTTAAGAACTTTGAGGCAACACTATTCTTAAGCTTTATTAGGTCCTGAAGGTAAGCCTCAAAAGGTTGGGAAAGGAAAGCTAGTATATTCCAGATAGTTATAAAATATATGTATGTGTAGGTATAATAGTCTGCAACTGACAATTTTAGACATCCCATTGAAAAAAAGCAAATAAAGTTCATCCTGCACCCAGAGACTATTTCAGCTCTTTTTCATAGCTATCAAAAGTAAGCATTTTAGAAATACTAAAATAGAAGTGGAAAAGGAAGATAGAAAATTCCTCCCTAATGATAGGCAGGTGAAGCTCTGCCAATTGCTTAACTGCTTCAAGAGGAAAAGCAGTAAAGAAGTAAAACAGAGCAACAGCAGCTTTCTATTAACACCATCTAGGCTGCGATCACAGCAATTATATCTCAGTTTTTGCAACAATATTCAAAAGGGCAATTCAAAACAAATGGAGCATCACTCTCGGGAAAGAGTTGCCCTTTTCATACTTCAGAACATTTAATATCAAATTTCATTTCCAAGAGTGATGCCCCATTTATTTCCGCTACCCTATTTGCACCAGCTATCACTGTCCTTTGAGTAAGCATTTTTCAGAATCCAATTTTTCTCCCAAGAGAACTTTAAGACTTTATTGTTGGCAATGTTGATTTATGAAAGGCCTATTATTCCTCCCAAAAGGCACTGTATTTTTGGAATTCTGGGACACTATCACATTCAAATAAGAACATGTTAGCCAGATGTTTTTTGTAGTCAAAAGTACACTTACAACATTGGCCAAGAGCTTACTTCCTAATTGTTGCTGTAAGTGTCACTTAAAGGAAAGTATTTCATTCCTCGTGTTTTCTTGCAATTTAAACAAGAAAATTTGTTCCCTTTAAAGCAGTAGGAACCCCAAGATGTGCACTGATATACCAAACCAAACACCAAAACACCAGAAGGAAAGAAGATGCTTTGTTGCCAAAATGTGGTCATCTACAGTCTAGGAGAAAACCAGCATTGGTGGAAGGAAAATGGTTACCATTTTGACTTTAATGCATATTAAACTTTTTTCTTTTTCTTATAGAGCTGAGCAAATTCAAGGCAGTTTTAATGTTAGCACCCCAATCCTACACATAGCTAATTATACCTAAAACCATTGATATCAATGGATCTAGATACCCATGTAGGACCAGACTGCACATTTTCCACAGGGGAATCAATAAAGACACTAATGCAACAGAAAATCTAATAATGTATATGCTGAAAAAGGACACTCAAACAATGGATGAATTGCTCTTGGATGATCTCTGTCACACCAAGACCAGATGTAATCCATATTGTTCTATCAGGTATAAAGAAAATTTAACAATATAGGATATATTTATGTATGCTAAAATTGACTTCAATGGGGCTTGTAAATCTCATAATTAACTTGAGACACAATGTTTGCTGCAGCCATAATGGCACAGGCTTAACCATGTGGGTTGAATCAGTGGACTACATTTGTAACAAAAAATTAGCACAATATCCACATGAGTATTTCAGAGAAATGTAAGCAATTGAGGATTCTAAACCACTGTACTAAAATGTTACAATGCAAAATTCAATTCCCCAACTCTTTAGTTTGATCTTAGTTATAACCCTCTCTGGGAAAAACCTTTGAGGTTTCAAGATTCAAGATGCTCAAGGCACTGAACTCAAAAATAAAGCAAGCTGCTTCCCCCCATATATTAGTTAATACAGCAAGAAAAACATTTTCACTGAAATCAGATTATATAGACAACTGGCCAGCACCTTGATTTCTACAGTAGAAGAAGCTTCCTTTTCTCACAAAGGGGAACAAACAGGATGTTTGAGAACACTTCTGAAAATTCATATTATGATAACTTACTCAATTGGAAAAAGGGAGGAAATTTATGGAAAAGAACACATATACACAGAATATTACAAAAAGCAAGTTCTTTGTCATTCTTATAGTTAGCCTGACATTTCTACCATGTTTAATACCTACAAAATAACTAAAAGCTCACCTGTTGAATTCCTAAGAACTTGTTAAAGTATAAAAGATTTGATAAGTAAATTCACTGAAGAATTAATGTCAGCGAGGGGTCTTGGATGGTTTTTGTGAACTGCATTATTTAGGAAATTCATGGTCAACCAATCATATCTTAAGCATGTATAACAGTGCTCTGTATTTATATCCCAATCTAAGAAAATAAATTTGTCCATGATTATACTGATATAGTTAGCTAGCTTTTCCCCAGATCAGACCAGGCTACTAATAAGTCTAATTCCAAACCACTCAGGATTCTATGGGGGGAAGGTCAGGTAAGCTATTTGTTTTCAGATCCAAACCATCCCATTAAAAAAGGAGAATAAAATCTAACAATGATAATAATCTGTAATACTGGAATAATTATACTGTTGAGTGGCTATAAACATAACATGATAATTCATGCAGAAGTTATGTTGAGCAAATTGAAGTGCCACAGAAATACAATAATTAAGTCTCCTGCACATGTGGTAAGCTTTATAGTCAGAAACTGAAAACAAATCAACCTATCCCATTATGCACAAAATCTATTTTGAGGAAGGATAAAACAATCTGCTCACTAAACTGACAAGGCAGAAAAGGGTAGAGAACACAGATATAAAGTTTGCCCAAGAGACTGAATTTTTTAAAAGACTGATTCAGCTACAAGATAGGCTTCTGCCTTTTTTTTCCTGTGAAGAAAAGCAGAACACATATGTCTAGTACTTTGGAAAGCCTACTTGGCAAGAATGAAGCCAAGCATTTGAAATTAGGGTCATGTAGATGATTACTCAGGACAAGCTAGCCAACTTAAATGATATTTCATTAGGTGTAACTTGCTGGAATCTTTGTCTGACTAAGCAAATAATTTAAGAGAATTCTCAAGGCCAAGTCTTGACTTTTCTTCTTCCCCTCTGGAATGGTAAAAGAAATATGTTTTGGCCAATGTCAGAAGTACAAAGATTATGATAAATTGCATTCTTAGCCCCTGGCGGATACCAGCTATCAAGCTTGTGGAGCTGCCAAGAGCCTATTGTCATAATTATTAAAACAAAGAAAATCTACAGCATTGCAAGAAAAATACACAAAGCTAATGGATACTTGAAATGAGGACTCTCTACCAGAAATCCTAACAATAGAGGGATAATTATTCTCCAATTGCCTGTTGTCCCACTGGAGGTGATACTATCATCAGCAGAAGAAGCCAGTGACAGGCATCAGCAGCTCATTTCAACTGAAGACGCTCCTTACCATTTCTTGGTGCACTCAACCATCAGTTCCTGATAAGAGGCCACGAACTGGAATTTGGATGCATGTTTCCCAACACGCTGCAGTCTTTTCCATACTGAAGCCATGATGTGGAAAAATCAGTGCACTTGAAGGCTCAACAGGAATAGGAAGGCTCAAGCTAAGCAAAGCAGTACAATTGTTTATACTGAATGATGTGCACAGAAGTTTAACAAAAATAATGGACAAAAAAGAGGCTGAGAAGATGCCCAGGATTCATGGTTTGGATATTCCTTTCCAAGGATAAATCCTGTTTTCAGTGAATGGCACATTATTGGCTGGGGGCATCATGATTGATGGCACAAGGAAAAAAAAGCAACCATAGGAAAGTTCCCTTAAGGAGTCGTCATCCCTCTTCACAGGATCCAGTGAGTTTCAGATCATGAAACTGGAAAAGAAAATAGAATTGCAGTTCTGTGAGCAATGCCTCATGCTGTTCACACTGCAACCATGCCCCTCCCTTTCCAAATCCTGAAAGAAGGAAAAATGCAGAAGCAATTTCAAGAATGTTAGCCACGAGTCAGTCTGGAAATAAACCAGTCAGTTTTTCTGTCCCTACTCTCATCCTCCAAAACAGCAGTATTCTCTCTCTCTGTCCCTCTCTCACGCACACACAAACACATGTGTGCATGCACGCAGACCCACAGATTTAAAAAAACAGGTCAGGACCACTCTCCAGCATCTTTAGGAAGTGGGGCTGGTTAAGGCACAGCCAACAGAAGACCCAAGAAGAGAGGTGTGAGAAGTTCTTTGTCTCCAGGCTGATGACAAAAAGGTGTACCAGCTGCCTCCTCCCCACCCCTCTTCCTCGGGGAGTCTGTACAGAATGGAGAAATAGGGGAGCAGGGATGCTCGTGCCCTACAGTAAGCGTCCCTATCGGGTGTGCGTACGAGACATAAGGGCGTATGCCGAGTTTCAGCTGCTTGGCCGAGGAGTACCGCCTTCACTTCGCAGGAGACCCTTCTCCCTCCATGGTACTTTCTTCCAGCCAAGAAAGTAGGAGGAAGAAGAGCAGCTTTTCTCGTGGTCCTTTCGTGCCTTCTGGCTGAGGAAGGAGCGGGCAGCGGGGGAGGGAAGGGGGAAGTGGCACCGCGAGGCGGAAAGGAGATGCACCGGAGAGGGGCGAGTCCTTTCCCCGAAGATCTCCCCGGTTGCCGGCCGCTCCCGCTCCCGCCGTCATTGTTCCGCCTGCCCGGCTCGTCGGCAGCACAGACCGCCTCCGCTATCTTCCAGGGCCGGGCTGCACTCTCGGGCGCAGCCCTCCGTCGGGCACCGGAGCCTTGCGACCCGAGCGCGGGGGGAGGGGCGGGCAGCGCCGGGACCCGCGCCAGGCGCGCCCCCCGCGCCGGGGACCTCCAGGCAGAGCGAGCGAGGGGAACAGCCGGGCGGCCGTCCAGGCGTCTCGCCGTCACCGCCGCCGCCGGTTCTTCTTGCCCTTACCTTCCTCCCGCTCGGCGCACGCCGAATCCCAGTCAGGCTGGCTCCGGGCTGTCAGACGCGCCATCCGATCCTGCGCTGCCGTCGCGGCTGCAGCGGCTGCGGATCCGTTCCGGCTCCACGGATCAAGCGCGGGCCCGGCGCCCCAGCCTGAGCCGAGGCTCCCTCGCAAACCTCCGGCCGGAAGGCGCTAGCAGCGCCGCCGACCGCCCGGGGACCCCGCACCAGCCGCTACCTCCCCGCAGCCAGGGTTGCGCGCCTCACAGTAACTTCGCCCGACGACGCAACCAAACCCACGGCTCGGAGCACGCCATTGGCAAGGGATTGGGGCCCGCCCCGAGCGAGCACGTCCATTGGCCGGAGGCTGGTGTCAATCATTCCACCAGGCAGGAACGGAGCGGGCGGGGGGACCCGAGCCCTCCTTGCGGCAGGGGTAGGATGAAAAGCGAGGAAAATCCACGACAGGCTCGTTCGCCTTGCCTCAGAACTGCTTTTTTATTGGCTTTCAGGATTCTGAGGAGGCAGGTTGTTTATACCGAACCGAGTCATCATTGGCCAAAACGGGTATCCGTTCGAGGGAAGTTGCGAGTTCTCGGATCGGGGAAATCGGGAGCTGCGGCCGGTGGGTCGTCCTGAAGGTGGACTGGTTCGTCCTCGATTTTCGCGAGACTCAGGCGTCGACGCTGACCCGCGTGGCCGTAGTTTGGGTTCACACTCTCAGAGGATCATACCAGTAGCTTGTCTGAACAGAAGCACCTCACGCCAGCTTAAGTCACAAAACTTGCACAATTACTGCAGCCGCAGGGTAGTAAATCGGGGCAAGAGAATGCATCCCGGAGTTACGGGGCCACGTTTTGGGAGCATATGCATGTTTCAAAAGAAAGCATAAAGTAAGCTCACTTTAACTGAAAACCTCTGGTTGGCAGTATGTATCTACATACAAAAATAATCAAATCATTTTATTATAAACGCAACTGTGATCTTTCTCATGCCTTGAGCAAATAAGTTGAAGACATTGTTTTCCAGTGTACCTTTCCACTTCCTATTTGAGAGAAGGAGATCTTTCACAAGACTGCTTCTTCAGGGGCTGGCTGGCCATGCTGTATTCTAAAACCTTCTCTTCTATCAACTTCTCATCTTTTTTCCCTTTTTTTCTATTCCAATTGTCAGCTGGATTCTGGAAGCAATGAACCTGCTTAGCCCTCAGTCCATTAAGATTCCCTTTCCTTAATTTAAGTACTTCTTCAAGTCATTGTATTCCTCAAGCAATTCTACACCACCCCTGAAAAAAACAAAAGCTCTAGATTAAAAAGCATGGTGTCCAACACAGAAAAGTGTAATATGTCTATGTGGTACTCTTAAAAGTGTAAGTGGGATGGCATTAATTGCAAAAATAACTAAGCAAGGAGTTATTTCTTCTTTGTTCCTAAATACACCCCTGCAAAAATGCAAGTAGGACAAGTCTTAGTTTAGGCACCAGTCCTAAAGCACTGAAAGAGAAAAATTTTATTAAATATCTTTAGATCTGGGATAGCAGAGATGTAAGATTCTTCTTGTACTGCATGTACTGTATATCTTGAGGCATATTATTTTTGTATCCATTTTCTGACATCACTCTTTCTATGCAAAGGATACAGTAACTGCTCAGCAACTTGTATTTCAAAACATCATTATTTATTAATATTTTCCATTTTGTTCTTTGCTTTTAGATTCATATTACATTCAGCTAAAGACAGTACAATAAAAGCTTATAGTTTATCATCTAGATGTAGAGAAAATTAGTTACAAAATTAAACCATGGCTTCATTGTTGTGCTTTTATTTTTAAATTATTGCTAAATGATTGGGCAAACACTACTATATACCAGTAGCTTCTCATAATCCTGGAAAAATTAAAGGCTTGATAACTCTCAAAATACATAATGTTTTTTGAGAAATATACTGGACACTTTTGCCCACCCATATCTCTTTTACTGTTTACAAAGACAACACATATTCTTTGCTGCTCTGGCTGAACCAATACTGTACACTTAAGTTCAGAACCAGTTGGGAAAGTATATTTAGCATATGGCAGATGTCTGTGTATTAAATTTCAATTTGGAAATACTGACAATTGGACTGCTCTCTTTCAATTTTCCAAGCAATGGTAGAAGTTGACAAAAGAAATAGTAACCATCAGGCATTTTGACTTTCATGAAATGAAAATGAAATAAATCACATCATTAGCCTTCTCTCCATTTTCCTTAACATAATTTGACTTGTTTTTTTTCAAACTGCAAATCTTGGTATAAAAATCTAGCAACCATTAGATAGAAGTTATTTGTATCTCTGTTGTAATCTAGCAACTACCTAGTAGACTAAGCCTACTGAAAATGGTAAAGATTGAACTTGAAACAGTTTCTTGATGAGGTTACTACTACTGGCAGATATGGGTTCCCTCAGAACATGTTCATTGACTTCTTTGAATTTGCAATTTTAATTGAAACAACCAACTCTT
>JANHZU010005734.1:65619-76489 GCA_032468055.1 Acrochordus granulatus | reverse complement strand
ATGTCACAAACATGTTGCCTCTCCTTATTCCCCTATGACACCTTTATGTACATGCCTAGTCTGTGACAAGTCACAATTGTGCATGTGCACTGACAGGAGGAACCAGATCAGCTGGACAGTTTTCTAGTTCTGCAACTTATAATTTTGAGAGGGCAAAATCTGGTCATTTGGCTACCTTAATTGCACTCTTCATTTCCAACATCCACTTTTGAGGGTTTGTATGCATTCAGGTGCAGATGCAGGTAACTAAGCTCTTGCTCTTTGCCAACAACAAATGTACAGTTCATGTCTTCAGAGCTTGCAAGACTTGAACCAAAAAACCTTACCCCTGAATTGCAACACCAGAGGCTACAGCAGCCTCACCTTCCCTCTGCATTGCTTTGAGCAGCACATTTATCCTATTTTGTCCCAAATTGCAACACTTCCTGTTGTTCTGGTGCTGTGCTTATTACATCCTTCTCTCCAGCTTTGTTCTGCCTGTGTTTAAACACACCCTGTTGTTTGTGCAATGCAGGTCTTCGTGGAGAACTTGCAGAGAGGAGGGACATTCTTAAAAAAAAAACGTACTGAGCCCATTATACTGACATGTCAGCAGAAATTATGGGAATAGTGTTTTTGACTGTGTTTTAGATTTAAGGATTTACTTGTAAAGCTGGAAATTCACTGCCCTTTGGCAAGTCTAAGAAATAATGTAAACTAGGAATCAAGTGAGATCAGGAAGAAAATAAATGTCATTGTTAAATTTAAAAAATGAGGAAGTACGTGCTTAATGGGTTTAGACTGACAGTACAAGGTTCCCTTATTATATACTTTGCCAATCCTAGTCCCAAATGAATTTTTCCCAATGAAAAAGAGTTCGTCACAATTACAAAATGCTGTGGCTTCTTCCTAGTTAAATTTAGAAGAGTGTGGGTAATAGAGTGTGCAATCCTGTCTTAAGATTATGATAGCATAACATAGAAAACATTCTAGAGAAAAAGAGGTTACAAAAGTGTCTTTTGACATTGCCAAGACTGGCAGATTTGTTGAGGTAAGAAAGTTTATTCTGCAACAACTTCATAGGAACAACTTCATAGGAGACTCACCAGCAGTCTTTAGTGCAATTCAGCTGAAAGATCTGACTGCCTTTTGTATCATGTATTTTGCTGCCTGCAGATGTTTTATGGAACCAAAAAAAGCAAGATGAGTTGGCGTAATTCATGGCCTGGGAACAAGACCAGACCAGCCTCAAGAGAACAGGAATTAAACTGGGACTATTCAGATAGCATTGTAAGTAACAAATGACAGGCTCTGGATCTCTAAAGTACTATGAGATTCTTAGCTGCTGTGATCCAAGGTTTTCCATCAGTGTTAGCCTTGGATTCTGTTTTTGAGCACAAGCTATGAGCATAAGAAATAAGGAAGACTGCAAGTCTTCTTAGTTCAGCCTGGAGTCATTTCCAGACAGATTTAACATCACAACACTTATTTTTATAGGCACTGATTTTCCAAAGAATATTGTTCTTCTCTTCCTGAGTAGCGGAAAATTCAGGACTGTCTTTCAGAACCAGTTTCCTCTGAAGAACAAAACACTGAAGATTTATGAAGTCTTTTCAATGTGCAGCTTATATCAGAATTTTGTTGGGTCAAGGCTTAAATGAATCCACACAATAGAGAGAAAAGCAGTAAAATGTAAAACTTGCAATCCTTTTATTTGCAAATATACAAGCTCAGCAGGTGTTACAATATAAGCATTAAGAATAGTTAGTGATAATTCCCTAGCATTCAGTACAGGTCTGTGCAAAATCCCAATCTGCTCTTAAAACAAGCAAATACAAAATCCCTCTTCACTTTCTTTACTTCATCTTTTTTTGTTGGCAATTTCCTAATTAGAGGGATTATGGATACCACCTTGACAAAGAGGAATTCAATAGTTTTAATTTTCTGGGTAGTGGTGTTGGTGAGAGCACATGCTCCTAGTAAAGTGACTCTTGCCAACAAAAATTGCATGGTAAGGAATAAAATTAAGGGGAATCCAAAAGTGGCTGAAGGCTAGTGGAATTCTGTAGGCATGAAGGAACCCAATCCTTTTGAGGAAAAATAATTCATATTCAAACCCTGAAGGAAGCAATCACAGACCCCTCCTGCATTGTTCATGAAAATTGTAAGGATGTGGCTAAAACATTTATACAATTGGAGGGGGGTAATGAGAATCTATGGACAAAAGGCTTTCCTCTCATTATTGAGGAAGAATCTCAAACTATCAAGAATAAGTTTAGAAGTGATGACATGGCCAAACCAAAGCCACAAGAGAGTCTTCCTTGCTGCCTATATTGATAGAGAAGCTCCTTGTATATAAAGACACCTGCTAATACAGTTTAGTAGACTTAGCCTCCATGACAATAGTATCCATCTACCTTTGAGGTGAAGATGTTACATCTTTTTTGTGACAAAGAAGGAATTCTTGCTCTACCTAGGGAAGGAAGAAGACAGGAAGGATTGTAGCCCAAAGGTAGGGCTTACTCATTGCATTCAAAAGGGCCTTGATTAAGGCCCTGGTATTTGCAGACAAGGCTAATAGTAGCCATAGAATTTATTGTAATCATAATAGTGACAATTCTGAATTAGATGGGCCAATAATCTATTTCAGGGTAAGGAAGCTGCCTAAGGTGTAGTCATACCACAATGTTGGTTTGTCAGGCTGAAGGGGAAATGGCCAAAGTGATGTACAACAGATGTATCAAGGAGATCAAAGAGCCAAGATGACAGCTGTGATTGTGCATTCAAGGCCTCACCCTTTTTAATGTACTTGGCATGACATGCACACCAGACACCCTTGATGTCCGGTGTACAATACAGGATATTCCACAAAAACTTGGAATGCAAAAAGACACAGTCTTATACCCATTCACAAAATAATAGAAATAAGAAATAAAGGAAAAAAATAAGAAATAAGGAGATATAGTAGTTCTACTCCCACTGAAGTTTGTAGGCTCTGAAAGGCACCCTCCTTCCAAAGAAAGTAGCAGCAGCTGAGGAAGAGAAGAACTACCCAAAAATATTTCCTTAATTCAAAGTATATGAGGTTTCTTTGCTCTCAACCCAGTTGAAGGCCACCCAAGCCTATCCTGATAATCATTGTCTCAGTTTATTCAACAGAAAATAAACTGTTAAACTTGTTTATTGCAAGCATTTTTCAAGAACATATGTTGTTCCATCCAAAATTGATACAGAAATAAAATCCCTGCCCATATAAGATAAATATCAGAGAGATTGTCTGGTGCCAATTCTTCATTGGGACATATTGCCTTTCTCTGTATTAGATTTCCTTTCCCTCCCTCCACATACGTTGGAGCATTCAGAGATTGATTATCTCAGATTTTTAGATGAAGATAATTACATTTGTTCTGCTAAAAGAGATGCAGAATGAATCTGAATTAATATGTCTCAGCCATAAAAAACTCAGTTAAATCATTACAAACACAAACCTCAGAATACACCTTATGTTAAGATGACATGAGAGTTTGCATTTATAGGATTCCTCAGAATCAAATTTTATATGTCAGCCAACATCATTTCCTTGTTGATAGGGCATTTTTCCTTTCAAAGTTCTAATGAATCTGCCAGGACAGAACAAGCTAAAGATCCACAAAATATCTCTCTTTTTTTTTTTTGGTTCATTTGAATTGTGGTGTTTTGTTTTTTTTTACTCCAGGCATCAGCCTGGACAACTCCCTGAAGTTGTTTTTGGCAAGATTTTTGAAGTGGTTTCCCATTGGCTTCTTGCTAAGGCTGAGGGAGTGAAAAGCCCAAAGTCATCCAGCTGGCGTTGTATCTAGGGCAGAACTAGAGCTCATGATCTCTTGGTTTCTACTACACCACAGTGGCTTTCCAAAAGATCCTACCAGGCAGGAAAAGCAGCTGTAATGACATTGTGGCTTACAAAAGATTCCCTTCCTCTTCCAGATGGTGACAAGAAGTTTCCTTTCAATTAAATCATTTTTTCCTTCCATATTATGACTGTGTGATGACACAAAATGGATTACTCACAGTAGGAGCACTTTCTGTAGGACATGAAAATAAAAGCTGCAAGATAGAAACAACTGAAAATGCAACACCATAGAACAAGATAGTGTCTCTAAATGATAGGGATATTCTTTTCCAAAGAGAAAGTTTTATTCATCTGTGAGGAATGAGAATGAGAGAAGAATTCAGTAAAAATAAAATAATATGTATTTTCAGCAGAATTAAGTATCACTTGGTCATTGACTGAGTTTCTTCTCCTGCCCTTAACTACTATGATAGCTGTTATTTTTACCATCTCAACTGGAGTAATCCCAAACTCTGCCCAGTCACAAATAGCTGGAAAACATGAGGGGTTGTTTAGACCTTATATATACTCATTCACAAGAGATCAGGAGGCTTCACAAGCCTTTTCTAAACTTCAGGGGACTGCAGATTTCCTGCTCCTGATTTAGCACCCCATGGACGAAGATGATTTTTTCATTTCCAGCCTATTTTCCACTTCCCTTTAGGATGCTAAATAAAGAATTATTACTAGAGGGAAGTGTTTAAAATGTGATTCCCTTCATATACTGCTATATTTAATGATTGATTGTATTCTTTATGGGGTGAATTTTATGTTGCCTATCCTGCTACAGGTGTGATGCCAGTAAATGATTCCATCCTTCTGTTAGTGTTTAGGGTGTACTAAGGAGAGGGACTCTGTCTCCTTCCCCTGACATCTAATGTTATCAGTTGATGGGGAAATATCCATGAATTGTTCTCCTTAAAGTGGGATGAGGATGGGCTTATTAAGGTGTGAGTTTTGTCAGAGGGCTAATCTGGCAAGGTTAGCTAACTATCAAAACTCACTATGGTTTCACATAAGGAAGAAAAGAATGCTAAACTAGTAACCAGAACCTTCTCCAGGTGATTTGTTAAGAGCTGATAATCTGGTTCCTTTTGGACATAGGTTTAACCAATCCAGACAGCATAGTAAAAAGCGGAGACATCACCTTGCTGACAAAGGTCCATATAGTCAAAGCTATAGTTTTCCATGTAGTAATGTATGGCTGTGGAGAGTAGGACCATAAGGAAGGCTGAATGCTGAAGAATTGATGCCTTCAAATTGTGTTAGAGAAGACTCTTGAGAGTCCCTTGGACTGCAAGGAGATCAAACCAGTGAATCCTACAAGAAATTAACCCTGATTGTTCATTGGAAAGACAGATACTTAAGCCCAAATACTTTGGCCACCTAATGTAAAGAGAAGACTCATTGGAAAATGACCCTGACACTGAGAAAGACTGAAGGCAAAAGGAGAAGGGAATGGCAGAGGATGAGAAGGTTATACAGCATCATCAAAGCAATGAACATGAATTTGAGCAAACTCTGGGAGACAGTGCAGGACAGAGAGGGCTGGCTGGTGTGGTCCATGGGGTTGCAAAGAGTTGGGCAGAACTTGGTCATTGAATAACAAGATTAGCCTGAACAATAAATTGACAAACATAGGAGCAATTGCACCACAGAAAACAAACATCTTTTTCTCTTTCTCTTCTGTTCCATGCTATAGTCTCTGCCTTCTATCCTCTCCTTCTCCCCCACACCTCTGGACAACTGCTTTTATTGTTGATTCAGCCTATTAGCTGGAGAATTGCTTAGAAATCTAATGAGTATGGGATGCAACCTGGTTAGAACTGGGCTTAAAGCAGAATGGCCTTGAAAGACAGGCCCAGGCACTGGTAGAGAAGGATGTATCCACACTACCCTATAGTAGTCCATAAATGCTGGGTGGGCCCTATAAGATCGCCCAATTGACCTACTGGCAGAATGGTTGGTAAAGAGCATCAGGTTCTCTCCATAGCAGAGCCTATGTAAAAGTGATTTAAGACTCCTTCAGGTGTGGTATGGAAATCAGATAATGGAATGAGGACATGGCAGAAAAATGGATTGTGGGACATGTTAATTCTGTAGTGAACACATATCAGCAAAAATGCATGCATGTCTGAGCAGCTGTTAGTCCCAATCTGTCTTGGTCTTTGAGCTGTGATGCAACAGATTGATAAATGAAGGTCAGAAAGGAGAATCAGTTCAAGATTGCAGAATGTCTGGTTGGAGGTGGGACATATTTCCACAGCATCCGCAAGGGTGTGTGTCAAAAATGGCATATACAATCCTGTGACAGAAATTCCAGAAATTCCACCCCTTTGTTATGTGTACTGTGAATACATGTAGTGAACGGGGGACTGATTCCATGGCTGTGACCAATCCTCTGTGGTTGCTCTTACAGGATCACTTTGTTTTTCAAATTGCAATCTGTAATGAAACACCGTTCTGGAAAAGCTTGGGGCCTAAAGATTTAAAATCCATCATCTCAGAAATGTTTCTTGCTATTTTCCCCAAACTTTGCTTTCCAAACATTTCTAATTTCTTTCTTGCATGAGACTTCTTCAAAGCCAGGTTCATTTGCTGCCCACTTTATTATTGGATAATTATATTCCCCTTGTTGCTAGAAGCATATTCTTTCTGAAGCCAGTTCAGAGCAAATACCCCAATAACAGTGAATTTTCAATCTTAACCAGTTATCTCCTCTCTGTATTATAGAACTGCTATTCTCTCTGTATCTCAGAATTTAATATTTGCTTGTGCAATGCAAGGAGCAGAGCAAGGAAATGTATGAGTGAATTTAACCATCTTAAATTTCTGATGAGGCATACATTATAAATATGTTTTTCCTAATGCTATAATGGTCATATGTTGTAAGACAATGATCAGAAGAGAGGAATGGAGAAGAAGGAATAATTGTCATTTTTTAGACACCATTGTCACAGAAGTCAGTACTTTTGATTTTACTTAGTGTTGTTTTATACCATTGAGGATTACTGTAATAGCTTTTTACCTGGCCCCAAGACTCATTAGATGAACCATGAGCTGTTAGGTCATCATATCAAAGATATTTCCCTACCTAAACTGAGAAACAGAATTACTATGGGCAGGCAAATAAGCATGGGAGTGGGAGTCACTTCTGACTTCCTGATGGCTTCCCTTGTGGGAAGTTGGCAGGAAGTGTTGGAAACCTTGATCACGTGACCAGGAGAGTTTTTGGAATATATTGTATCGATAAATTGAATGTAGCTGAACTGACATCTGAATATGCATAGATACCCTTGAGCAAAGAATAGTTCATGCAGAGGAACAAGTGCTCCATATATTTGTCAAGAAAAAAAAGAAGGGGGCTGTTGTGTTATTTCTGTGGCATGTTTATTGTTTAATCTCTTTTAAGATGGCTGCAATGTTGTAAATGTAAATTAGAATATGCTGCCCTGAATTTAGGGAGACTAGGATTTCCTAATAATTGTGCACAGAAGCATGTGTTCTCAACAGGTTCTCTTTCTACTGAATATGCTTTCAAGAAGAACTGATGACCTTATTTTAGGAATGTCTTTTAGATTTTCTTTCCTTTAGACTTAGTGCCTTTGAAATTGAAATGTGGCCCTCAAAATCTTTCCAGAACCCAGCTGTAGTAAGTTCCTTAACCTGGGTATAAATGGAATAAATTATACAAAAAGAAATACATATTTGGAAGTCTTGTTTGATTGGAATTGTATGAAAACTATTCCCTTTAAGCTTGAGAGATAGAGCATGTGCTGGGGGCTAGTGGAAAGTGGAAGAACAAACAGGTTTATACACTGCTTTGTAAGACATCAAGGTAATAATTCCCTATTTTTACTTTTCTACATTTCTATTTCTGATTCTGAAGTATTGGCAAGCACGTCTGGCTACGGAGGAACATTCATAGGAAATAAATCCCTAAAACAGCCCTCCCTAACCTGATGTTGGCCCACATGCAGGACTGTCTGCAGGAGGGTTCACAAAAGTCAAATTCGTAGTCAACATCCTGTGTCTGAAGCACTGCCCCTTGTTATGTGCCTGGAAATGTGCATTGCACATGAGTGGAACTTCATATGCATAGTTGAGACTGCCATTTAGACTTTTTTGACCCCCTTCACATGAATCTGACTACATCCTCCAAAACTCCGAGCAAGCATAGCAGCAACTGGAAATTCTTGGAGCTGTAATCCTACATTTCTGGAAGACATTTGGTTGGAGAAGGCCAACCAATAGGAATCTCATAAAATGACTCCAAAGGCTGGCAGTTTGGGGATTGTGTTCATTTTCCTCAGTACTGATTGGTTTAAAACATTTGGTGTGTTATTTGTCCTTCTGCAGTACAGATGTATAAATATCCTGCTATGATCTAATGCTGTTTGTTTGAATTTGGCCTAAGCCCATATATGATCCTAGCAACTGTCATTTAAAAACATTGGGTTAGGACTTAACTGTTCCACAAATACAGTTAAAATAAATCTTGGTTGAATCAGGTGTTTGATGTTAATGCCTATCTAGTACCGTAGACTTGTATCCACCATACCTTAGCATGTTCACAATGAGATTGCAGAGGTCAAAATTCAAGTATATGCTCACTTGGAAAGATCATAGAGCAATTTAGATTGTTACTCTCATGCTAAATTATCTTAAGAATTTTGATTAAATGGTAATATCCTAAAGTTTTTGGAATAAAATCTAATTTTTATTTAATTTTAATAATAATGGTAATAATACGTTATTCAGATTTGTCTCTGCTGAGTAACTCATACATTCAGACTTTGCATCATCCGATGCTTATCCTCTGATTTGTTCTTTGATTTATGGAACATGTTGTCATAATAAAGTACTGTATTTTATATTTCCTGATTATGATAGATTCTGCAATTTCGGATACATGCCTCCCATTTCCCCACAACACAACAGTTCTGAAGTGTTAAGGCTGCTTCTTCTAACATTAATACCTTAACCTGAACTGTGTTTTGGCTTTAATTTAATCAGGATATTTCCGCCAGTTTATATCTCCTACTGAGAGCTGAACAGTAGCCACTCTTGAGTGCAGCCTTGTGACGTCATCCAAATAACATAATTCGGGTTCAGCGATTGCATCTATTGAGTCTCAGCAAAGAATAAAAAGATATATACTCATAGCCGAGCAAAGAGATGACCAAAATATACTGTTGCTACATTAATCTTCTCTTGTAATCTTCTCTTCGTGACTTGTTACGAAAAGATTGCAGGAGAGAAGACATCTATTACAGATTTTTTTAATATCTCTGCTTTGAGGGAGGAGACTTGGGTACCTTTCAAAACAGGAAATCAGGCCAAATGGGTGTGGAGCTTCATGGCTGTTGTCTATTTTCAAGAGTGAAAACTATCAGTAGAGCGATCCTGCTAACAAGCACCTCCTATATTTTTCTTTTTTACTCTAGAATGTTGTCCCTCTATAGTATTTTGTAACAATTACTAATATTGTCAATGACCTGTTTATATGACACACTTAGCTGGAACAGGACGTAAGTGTGCCAGCACTCTAAACCCGCCAATTTAGTAACTTGAAACGGAACAGATCAATTTTAGTCACCAAACACTAAACATTTCAGAATCAGAAATTGAGAGATTCAGCAATGCCTTATATAGCACTGTGCACATAATTGTTTGGCTCCTTTGTTTTCCCACGATGTTTATTCTCTGTTTCATAGCCTAAATAGTGATGACCTAAACCTCTTTCCCAATTTGTTGATCAACTCTATTATCTGAACAGGCTTAACTCTCTGGATGGCTTAACTCTCTCGCTTCCAAAAGAGACACACCATGATAGAAAAGCCCTGCATTAATTGGAGATTTTTTGTTTTTACTTTTCTATTTGTATCACGGAAAATGGGGAGAAAGGGGTAAGTCTTTTGAATCCAATTCTAGTGGTGATCACCGTGATTGCTGTCTTTTAAAGGGGACTAAGAAATCAGCTATTTCCTATTATCTGGCTCATCATCTGGGTGAACCAGTTAATTGACAGAGCAGCTGACTTAGTGAACTTCTGGGTGAATATCGCCAAGCAATGTTCCAAATTATTTCAAATATTTGATTCACTAGTAACCAATTGTTATGACACAGGTGCTAAAAGCAAGTTTTGAGATAGTTTTCCGATAGAAACCAGTTTCCTATGAAGATTTCATCAATTATTCCACTTGTCCAAAATGAAGACCATGTTTACTCTTTGTGTTAGAAATGCATTAAGTGTTTCTAATTGGGATAATTACTTACAGTAACATCTACTACATACAATAATTGAGAAGCTCCATCAGAAAAACAGGAGGTGGCATCATCCAGGGAATTATTTAAATTCAATTGTACAAGTGAAGGAAACAAAATTTTGTTAAGAATTTTGATCTGTCTTTTTAAAAACTTTTAAAATTCTTAACTGAATACCCAGTGTTAAGACAAAAATCTAAACAAACAAATCAAATCATCTTGAAATGTAATAGACTGCATGATGCACTTTGATTGGCTTTATTTTTATCTGTTCCATTATAACAGGCTTTAAGCCACAATTCTCTTTGCAAACAAAATCAGGAGTTTTGTGAGCATCTTTTAAGACATTCAGTTTTCCAAACTCCAAGTCAGTTATCTCTAGTCACTGAAAATCGCCATCCAAATAGGAGCTATAGCATTAATTTTATCCTTAATGAAGACATCCTATGTTTACAATGTAAATATAAGCCATTTCTTATATTTTTTTCTCATATTTGTGGCATAAAAAAGAGGAACAAAATTCTTGTGTGAAAGAGAAATGTGGTATATTAACTAAGCTTCCCACAGAAAAGTGATCAAAATCATCATGAGGTTTGCACTGACACTTAATTTAATCCTTGTCATTCAAATGATGGTAACTACTCTGAAATGCCAGAGTTTGTGGGACTCTATATTGAAGCTGAAAGACAACTTAGGTAGGAATTGTGCAGCTAATGTTTAAAATTTTTAAAGAAAAACAGTTCAATTCTACTT
>JANHZU010005733.1:66942-81514 GCA_032468055.1 Acrochordus granulatus | reverse complement strand
GCTGGTATAGATTTCTGTAAATTATGTCTCATATTTTTATGGAAGGGAGACACTCGTTGTCTGGCTTCTCTGATGAGATCTGTCCAGTATAGATGAACCTCTGGCATAGCTCTCATCTTCTTCAGAGCACACAAGCCCCCAAACCATAAGGGAGGGAAATATTTAACACCTTTGCCTGAAGAAGCCATTTTGTTCTGAAAATTGGGTTTTAAATTTTGTGCACATATTTTCTGTTTTTTCTGTTTGAATCTTAATGCTGAGACCAAAAATAATTTGGATGGTCATTAAAACTTTGCTAAAACAAAACTGGTAGAGGCATAAGTACAATACTTTTGCAAAGTACTATAGACCGTGTCTGTATCACTAGAGGTATTGTGCAAATTGCATTGCATAATAGATCCAATGTGAGGCAGTATTCAATAATGAGGTAATCTTCCCACTATCCAAGGAGAAAGATATTATCCAAATTTTTTGTCTTAATCTAGGGTTTTTCTCTTCCAATTCATTTTTAACTTTGTACAATAAACTTTTACATTTTTCCTTTATACTTTCAATGGTTCCATTAACCTAATCCCTTAATTATTTGCTTCTTTACCCTAGATTCCTATTTTTTTTCCTGAGTTCTGTTCTGACTTTCCCTGATTTTCTAGCTTGCCATATGGCATTAATAAAAGAATCTTGTCTGCAAAATAAAAAAGTAAGAACAGATCAATACAGTGTATTGTGCATACTCAAACCATTTGAAAATTATCTGTGATCCTAATAATCTTAACTAGTTAAACCATCTGTTTCCTCATTTGGAAGTTGGCAATACCAGTAGAACCATCTATCCAATCTTTCTCTGTGCTTAACGATAATGGAGCTAAAAGAGAGAAGTTCAGTGCCAGTGTCTTAAGGCAACGAATCTGGATCACATGCTTTCTAACTGAAAAAAAGGTTGAATGCCTTGTTGCATCAAGTTAGAATCTTCAGAGTCAGTATTTTATTCTTCACTCTTTAAATTGTCAGTGTCTCACTAATACACATAGTTTTAAACTAAAGCTGAACATATAAATATCAATGCTCTTCATTTTCACTGTTGAAGGTTGGTTTTCTCATATGACATCTATTCACTTTATTAAGAATAGGTAAAAATAACTCTTATGTCATTAAACTTTGCCTTTTCCATTTGTCTTAAAAATGAGATAGCAATTACTCTGAAGTGCTATAGAATTTCTTTTTAACAAAATTAGTTTGCATAAATATAATTCATATTAATTTATACTAACTGAAATTGGTTTGGTACAAATTTATATGTTAGAAACACTTTTACAGGCCACCGTGCTTTATTCATTTTAAGGATCAGTTAAAAATAATGGAGACAATTATTTGGGAATCATTCTGTCAGCTTTCATTGAATATATAAAGCAATGAGATTATATTTTATACTAACATATTTTAAAGATAAATTTTGGCTAATGTGTTTATTTTTTCCTTCAGCACAAACATTTGGAGAAGTTATTAAGTTAGATGCTGCTGAACCTCAGCGAAAAGTTTGGGGCAATAGCTCCACTGATTCTGTATTGAAGAAACTTGGGGAAGCTGAGTTACAGCTTCAGACTGATCTGATGGATAACTTAGATAATACCAATGGTAAGGATAAATTAAAACTATAATTTGGCATTTTGAAACCCATATGAGGCTTATATTTTTGGATTTTTCATGAACTAATTTAGTACAGTAAATTAGTAAATTAGCAAGAGAATAAATCATCTAGCACAAAACTGCTTCTTTACTTTGACACCGAATAGTAGCAACTGAAATTAGGGTCCTTTTCATTACGAAGAATCATTATCTAATACAGGAATTTTCAGGCTTTTTCAAGCCACAGTACTAATTTGTTTTTTAAAAGTTCTTGGAATCTGATCAAGAGTGGTGTAACTTCTGAATAGTAAGCCCTGTCCTTCCTCTGTGACTTAAAGACTAAGGAAAATGAAAACTTTTCTGCAAGAAACTGGGTGGGGGACGCTTAGTCTCTTGCAAAGATGTTTTATGTCCATTACTGTAGACCTACAACACTATTTGGGTTCCATAAAACCCAATTTGAAAAAAACCCAGTTTAATATGTATTGTATTTTTGTGTACAGTTGATGTTGTAAAGTTATTGTAAAGTAAGTCTTCTTTTTGGCAGTAGACATGATTAAAATGTATAAGATATAATTTAACTTGTCATATTTCTGGGCTGGATCTGTGTCCCACCTTTAGAGCCCCTTCCTGTTCTGGCCAACTTAGGCAATTACTGCTCAGTTTAGCAAAATTATTAGGAGCACAATGAGAAAACATTTGCAAAGCACCCAGTTAGATAATTCATTATCAATGTTTTTGTTACCTTTCTTATTTGTGGATGTTTTTATTGCTGACTTTGTGTAAGCTTCTGTTAAGTCTATATAGATTTGATAACATTAAATAATTTGCATTAGTTATCCAGTGTAACATACAGAGTTCATAGATATATGTAAAGAAATATGTTTACTGGTTTCTGTGTGCTTATTTGACATAGTTGAATGGATCAATGTTGACTTTTAAAGCTTTAAATGTCTTAAAGCCTACTTGAGCAACCACCTTTCCAACTGGGAAAGTGAATGGGTTCTTAGATTGCAGATGAGGCCTTTTGGAAGATGATCTTATTGCTAGAAGTATAGCTGTCTAAGACATGAGAAAGGGCACTTTTATGGATCCAGAGTTTTCCCCAAAAAAATAGTTTGGCACACATCCTCCCATCAATTAGGAAAAAAGCAAAACTGCTGTTTTTTTTCCAAGTTTTTAACTGATAAGCTGGTTTTAATTCCTGGATTTTTAATGAATGCATTTTATCAATATGTTCTAAATGTTTTATTGTAAGCTGCCTTGAATATTTGCCTTAGGAGAAAGTTGTAAAATATATTTAATAATAATTTATAGCTGTTCCATAGGCTTAAATTCACAGAGGAAAGAGAAATTAGAAATACTCCTCAAGCAGACTTGCTGTTAAATTTATTCTTAAACAGTAGTACCTAGATTACAGTTTTAAATTATACTTTTACTTCATTAAAAAAGTAATAGAACCTTGAGAATTTTCTTTAAATTCCAGTGTGGAGAAAAACTCTGGATTTTGATACAATTGCAGCACAGTTTCTTAGGTTATAAAATAACATGGATTAGAAATGCATTTTCTGAGTATGATCAAAGTGGGTTATCATGGGAGTAAGGTTTGATGACTTAGCAAATGATTTAATATTCAGCAGAGAGTAAGACAGGGATGTGTAATAATTTCCTTGCTTTTTGGTGTATTTATGAATAAATATAAAAGGAATGCTTCTGTTGTTCGAGGTGTATTAGAGGGGAACATAAATACATGTGTACTTTTTATTCAGATGATGTCGTTGGATGAAAACCTGAATAATTTTAGCAAATATTAGATAGGCAATATGATGCAACAAGGAGTATGAATCTGAAAACTAGGGTTTCAAAGAGCAAAGTAATGGTATTTGATGGAGAAAAATAGTGGATTACGTAGCATAATTAAAAAACTGGAATAAATTTCTATTCGTTATGTTGTTCAGTCATGCAGTTGTGTCCAACCCTTCGCAACCCCATAGACTGTAGCATGCCTCCCAGAGTCCACCCAAACTTATGCCCATCACGCTGACAGTGCTATCTAATCATTTCATCCTCTGCCATCCCCTTCTCCTTTTTCTTTCAATCTTTCCGAGCATCACAGTCTTTTCTAATGAGTTTTCTCTTCACATTATGTGGCCAAAATATTTGAGCTTCAGCTTCAGTATCTGAACAGTCAGGGCTGATTTCCTTTAAGATGGACTGATTTGATCTCCTTGCAGTCCAAGGCACTCTCAAGAGTCTTCTCCAGCACCACAATGCAAAAGCAAATTCTTCTTTTCCTCAAAGATTCTACATTCTCATTGTGTTTATTTATTAGTCTGTTTTTACATTCAAGTTAGCCCAAAGGGTGTATTATACCACAGTGATTTTTGAATTAAGGTACATAAAATCTGCTAACTTAAACAATGTGTAAGAAATACAGGACACATTAATCCAGTGTAATAGAAATGTTCAGAATTTCTGACCCGTTTTATTTATTTGTTTATTAAATTTATATGCTGCCGAAATCTAAAGACTCTCGGTGGCTAACAACAATAAAAACAATATATTAAAAACACTTAAAATAAAAATAAAATAAACCCCATTAAAACAAAATAGCTTCTCAATGTCTTGTGAAATATACAGTAGCTAGAGAGAGTTTCTTCAGGGAATCTTTTTTTTATTCTTCCCAGGGAAACAGAAACATGGCTTGGGGAAGGAATTTTAATCCCTCTCCAGTCAAGTATAAATCTTCCTGAATTCCAGAAGGGAAAATATATAACATGCTCAGGCTTCTAGTTGTAGTAAATAATCAAAGAGAGAATGTGTTTTAGAAATTTTATTTTGCAAGTTCTCAAAGTCAATTCCTTATAAGACTTTAAGCTTCAGCCTCCATTTTAGGTGTGTCTATCCACTGATCCTTTTCTTACTCTTGCTTTTGAAATCCTAATCCTTCTCCAAGGACTGTTCATTATGACCATGTAAATCTGAATTCTTTATGTCCCCAAACTGACAAAAACATAAAAAAGCATAATTTTTGTTTCCCCAACCACTAAACTCTAATTTTCTATAAAGAGATTCAGAACTGGTTTTTTGTCCTAGCATTTACTTTAGAACAATTCGAGGGTTAGAAGTCATCAGAGACTGGTGTCCTGGCTTATTTTCTCTCCCTTCCTATGTCATCATCAAGTGGGGGAAACCATCCCACACACTTATAAATTGGTAAACGCATATCCAAATTTAGTCTAATAATTTAGTAGGAAGAAGAGTATAAGTGAAGTGGAAGATGCTCATATGGTGCACTGAAACTCTTCCCATTTCTCCTACATCCATCCTTTGCCCTACCTATCAACCAGGCTATTTTGGGCATAGGTTTACCAATTTCCCCAATGGTGAACATGGGTTAAGAAACTGCCTAAGTGATAGACTGCAGGTTTGGTGGAGAACTGCAAAGAGTATTGGGAGTACTCCTTTCTGTCTTAGCTCAGATTGCTTGATTGACCCTGCAACCAAGTAAAAGAGAAGTAGGCAATCTACTGTTAATTTCACCTCAACTCCCAAATTAATAAGGGCTTCAAAGGAACAACACTACTGGCAGTTAGTGGTTGCAGTCACCAGCATCCAGATGTTCCCATATAGCATGCAAAATAGCATTTCCCCCTGAAACTAATAAAGAAATTATGGTCTTGCAAACCCTTTGTCAGCAGAATAAATAGGAATAACTAATAGCACATATTTATGGCGGAACTTAGCTATTTCCTGGTTGAAACTAATCATTCTGAGAGTGGTAAATCAGTCTTCTAAAGTTTGACCTACTATTTTTTAGTAGATTGACAAACATATGTTTAAAAACCAGGACTAACAATCTTCCAGAAAAATTCTAGACCCATGTATACAAGAAAAATGTATAATGGGAATGAGACAAAGGATACAAAATGTATAATGGGAATGAGACAAAGTGTTATGATTAGTAGGATATGATCATGTTTCTCTTTACTGTATATATCTTAATAAACTTTTGAAAAGCTTCAGAAGTTTTAAACACCTGTTTTGGTTCTAGTTTGTATCTTGGAGATTATAATTTGGTAATATACCTCAGAAGACCTAGGCCTCTGCAAATTGATAACAAATTAGAGTTTAAACTATTTCTCTCTGTGTGTATTTAAAATGAGAAGACATTTTCCTTAATTTAGCCTATATCCCTCGTCAGGGAAGGAACATGAAGAAAAATAAATGGCAGTAGTGAAAGTTGCTTCCAATTGACAAAATACTGAATCACTCCAGGCTATCCTGACTGGAAAGGGCTTACCCAGTAGCGAGTAAAAACCTTATCTCCTAATCCCAAATTTGTCGAATTCTCAAAGAGATTCAAGGTGGTGAAATGGTCATTCCAGGAAGCAGCTGCAATTGAAAGCTATTTCTGAAACTTTCATTTCTCCATACCTTCTATTATGAAACAAAGCAGACTTATTACTTGGAGTGCTGATTAAACCAATGAGCTTAAACCAATGTATATTTTCCAACTGAGAAATGCCGTTGCAGCCTTTTCTTTGTGTTGGAGTCTGCCTCCTGCTACTACAGGTGTGGATAAGTGATGGACCAGTAAAAGACAGCCAAAAGAAATTAGATTAGTCTCATGTGCCAAAGTTTTAGAGTATGCAAAAGTATAATTTGGGCTATATAATGTTCCAAGCCATACTGAGGTGTGTTTATTTTGGCTTTATTTTGTATGAGAATCCACCCACTGCAATTTGTATGGTTTATGAGATAGAGTTATGTGTGAATTTGGTCATTTTGTTCAGTCAACAAAATGTGGTTAAAACAAATTAATACTCAGTGTAATTAGCATAGTTCTGTTCACTGTAACCTGGCAAACCCATTCCTAATTAACAACAGAGTAAAAAGATGCTATACCAAATGATAAAACAGGGAGAAAAAAATAGAAGATAATCCTACTGTTATAAATAAGAAAATCCAATACAGAAGAAAGCTTCTTGTTGGGACTTTTTAGTTTTACATGTCCTTCTGTTCACCAACTTGTACCATTACATTACCATTTTTGTAATGTACACTATTGTACATTAGCTCTTCCCATTCTGTTTTCTAGATATTTTGGACTGCAACTCCCATCATTCCTATTCAGCAATCCCTAAAGTCACCCTGGCTAGAAACTGTAGGAATTACAATCTAAACCATTTTAAGTGTATCAAAGCAGGTGATACTATATATGCATCTACAGGAGATGCTCAGTTATCATTGTAAGGCAAAGTTAATATCAGTCAAGAAGTGACTTTTCAAAATTAAATTATAAGTGCACTAATTAAAGCTTATTTCATGCTTTCTAATTTTGAGGAGGCTTAAATATATCACCCTACCCCAATGTTTTATATGCAGCCTTAAAGTTCTATTCTCACTTTTTTTTCCTAAAAGTACTAATTCACATGCAAACTAATTTGTTCTGGCTATTATCACAATTTATTCTACTTGCTATAAAGAAGCCAATAACTTTAATAAAGAAAGTTCTAGCTACCCAGTTTTGCTCACTTAATAAACTGCATTGAAAAGCCAAGAATGAAAAAGCTCTCATCTGATACACATACAGAAGAATTACCATTCTGTAGTGTTATCAAGACTGTACAGGTACAATTAACAAGCATGTTATGCATGAGCTTGCAAGACCATTACCAGTGTCGACAAATACAATTAGAAAGATGCTATTGTGCTGATCCCAGCTGAAAAATTAGTCTGTTTGTATGTATCTTTCAATGAATTGCTTATTGGGTTGCAAAAATATTGAACCAGTGGGTGATTAGGAGCCCAAGAGGCAGCTAAACAAACAAAGGGTTACAGCCTTCTAGGGGGCAATCTGAATGGTGAGTGAGTTAAGGATAGGCTCCCTAAAGCAAGATGGATTCCCTTCTTTTAGCAAATTGGTTCATTAAAATATTGATTTTACTGGATACACAGATTGGAGGCTTTACTTAATTATTTGTGATAGGCATTTATATCATAGTTTGATGGGTTATCTTCTCTCACATTGTGCTTAAGCTTCTGTTTTAGTTTGAAACTAGTACAATGCTTCCCTTTGTGGAGTGAAATATTATGAAAAAAAAATTGGTGTAACTTGCCTAAATTTTGAGTTCCTTTGATTCATTTGTAGTGATTTCAATCTGCAGCCAAATGTGATAATTATTACTAGATGGCTATATAAATAATACCTTACATTTTTTGTTAGTTTATATGGTATATAAAGTAACAAAAATGTAAGGTATTATTGTATTTATTGAATGATACCATCAGGGCAAACAACAACAACAAAAGCTGTATTTAATTTCAGTTGCTTCCTTGGCATTTTCACAAGCAACGAAGGTTCTTCAGGGAACTTTGCAGACCACTGTAAGAGTTGGTTTCTCACATTAATAAGAAACCTAGCACAGTGGAACCTCGGATTGCGAGACTAATCCGTTCCGGAGAACGCTCTTCTTCCAAAATGATCTTAAATTGAAATGAGGTTTCCCATAGGAAACAATGGAAAGTCAGACAATCTGTTTCACACCTCAAAAATATTCACCAAAAAATCATTTTCACCAGAATTTGATGTAGAAATGATTGTCCCTAACATCTGAAACAACAATGATTAACACACAACATAAAGCAGAAATAGAACAAACTAACCAGCACTTATAGATTTGCTTCGAGGCAGATTCTGGCCACGGCTGCTGCTAGGCTGGCTGCTGTCTGGAGCCCCCTGATGGCTCGGAGGATCCGCTGCCACCACCGCTTGAGGCAAAAGGGCTTTTTTCCTTTTCCCTCAGCAACGTCTTTCTGGGGGGGGTCTCTCCTGGGTGGTTTGGAAACAAAACCAAAACTTTTGGTTGAGAGGAAAAGAGATGGGTAGCAGGGGACAGGCTGCATGGTGCCGGGCAATGAGGGTTTGTGTGTTTTTGTGTTTTTTTTGTTCGTGTGTATGTGCACTTGTGCACTTTGAGAACAGTCCCAGCTGGCGCAAAGGAGACAAGAGAGAGGAGAAGAGGGGGAGGGGACTGCCTGGAAGGAGAATCCAGAGTCTGAGTCTCAGGAGTTCCTTCTCTTGAACACCTTTCACTTAATTTACGCTGTTTACGCAGCGAGAGAGGAGAACTGTCGGCTCCATTGTGAGATTTCCCATGCAAGTAATGGCACAGTGCTCATCTTGCGAGTCGCTGCTCATCATCCAAAATAAATTTTATTAAAAGTTTTTGCTCGTCTTGCGAAAACCTCATGCACCAAGATGCTCGTAATCCGAGGTTCCACTGTGGCTGTTTTAAAAAAATCTACATGTACTAATTGCTTTCCTAAAAGAAACAAGTTTCTTCCCCTTTACAAAAAGCATGACAAAGGTCTCTTAAATTGCCTCTATACAGACTTCTCATAATAAATAAGCATATTCACTGGAATTCTTGTGTAATATGCATAATCACCTTTTGTATAAACATTACAAATCAGAGCTCTGAGAGACTTGCTGTTTGGATTAACTAATTCTAGTCCAGGTTGCTACCAAAGAAGTCTGACAAAAGTGCTCCAGAGAATATTTTTTTCCTGGCCTCTCTACCTCACAACATAAATAACCCATTTATTTTTCTGTTGCTTCTGATCTTTGTCTATTAGTGAGGCATCTTCCCACCAGCAACCTTCCATGCCCTGTTTTCCACAAAATTCAAGGGGTCAAAAAGTCAATGTTCTGATTGCTTTGAAGGAAATAATAAATGAAGGAAATGGTAAGCCAAATAATTGTACTCTCATCTGAAGGTAGCTGGCAGCTCTATATCAATCCTGTAATATCTAAACCAGGCCAGAATAATGGATTTTGAGTTTTCTTCAGAAAACTGACCTGGTTTATACAATACTTGGCATAATACTGCTTCAAATTTCTGAATCATAAAGCTTTGTCTTATTTCCTCCACTTCCTTTACTTTTTTCTGTAGAAAAGGAGAACATTCAGATTCAGATACTTTATTGGCCAAGCATGATTAGACACGTAAGAAATTTGACTCTGATACAGTAGCTCTAAGTGTACTTGCAAAAAACAGTAAGTACAATAATAACATAAACAAAATTAAAACAGTAAAATGTGTCTCCAAAATGTTCAGCCAGTAGAAAAGGAAATAGAGGAAACTATAGAATTACAACCACGATCTACTGATATGTATGTATATATATTAGATAGAACTTCTGGATTAATTTAGAATTCCTTGAATTATAGTAATTGATGTGTCCTGTCATATAGCATAGTTAAGTATTCAGCTGAAAGATGGCATGGGGAGCAACTGACCCGTGTCTGGTTGTTTTGGTGTGCAATACACTGTCCAGTAAGAAGAGGTTCAAACAAATTATGTTCAGGGTATAAGGGATCTGCAGATATCTTCTTCTCTGCCCTTTTCTTGACCCTTGCAATATACAGGTCCTCCAATAGCTGCAATTATTATTTCTGCAGTCCTGACTGTTTGCTGGAGTCTACCTATCCTGCTTGGTTGCTATACCAAACCAGACATTTACAGAGGTACAAAGGACAGACTTAAAAATTCCTCTGTAGAAATGCATCATTAGCTCTTGAAGCAGGTTGAACTTCTTGAGCAGGTAAAGGAATTACATCCTCTTTTGTTCCTTCTTAATAATGGTACTAATGTTAGCTGTCCATTTCAAGTCTTGGGAGATTGTAGAGCCCAAAAAGTTGAAGGAATGTACTGTTGATACTGTGTTGCTAAATACAGTAAGAGTGGGTGGAATAGAGGACTCTTCCTAAAATCCACTGTTATCTCCCCAGTTTTGATCATATTCAGTTCCAAGTTGTTGTGCCAGCTGTTCAATCTGTACACAGACTCATCACGATCTCGAATGAGTCCAATGACTGTAATGTCTGCAAACTTAAGAACATTGACAGAGGAGTTCCCAGAGATCCAGTCAGTTAAGTGAAAAGAGAAGCAAAGATTGCACACAGCCCTGAGAAGCACCAGTGCTAGTGGTCTGAGTACTGGATGTAATTTTCCTTAGCCTCATCTGTTGCTTCCTGTCTTCCTTCCTTCCTTGTATGGGCAGGGACAATGAGCTGGGACAGTTTATAGTGAAGAATGACTGGAATGGTGGTGTTAAATGCTGAGCAAAAGTCCATCTGAGCCTGGTGTTTTCCTGATCTTTTGTTTTTGAAGGAGACATTGGACATCTTTTTCCAGAGTTACCAGGGGTGGGAGTCCAGGAGAAGGTAGGGCCCAGGAGGAGGGATGGATGTGGTTGTAGAGGAAATATCTGCTGTTAATGTGACTGAAATGGGATTGTTAGCAGTAGGTAATGGTGGCTATTTCTTAAACCTGCAATAGAACCATTCAAATTGTCTACTAGTTGATGGCTCTCCTCAACAAAGGGTGATGGACTCCTGTAGCCAAGTAATGTTCTGTAGGCTTCTCCAAGCAGAAGCAGGATCATAAGCTGAAAGTTGATTTTTCAGCTTTTCAGAGTAGCTTCTTTTTGCTTCCCTAATCTCCTTAGTCAGTGCATTTCTGGTCTGGTTATACAGAATCCTATCCCCTTTCCTGTAGGTTTCTTCTCTGGTGTGACAAAGCTGCTTGGTTTCACTGTAAACCAGGCCTTATTCTTGTTATATGTGCACACACATCTTCACAAAAGCTGATGTATAATATCACAGTATATAAGTAAATTAATCCAAGTCTGCTGAAGCTGCTTCAAAGACAGACCATTCTGTGCAATCAAAGCAGGCCTGTAGTTCTAACTTTGCCTCTTCAGACCATCTTTTCTCTGTTCTGACCCTAGGCTTTGCAGTTTTAAGTTTCTGCCTTTAGACGGGGTTGAGGTGGATCATACAGTGATCTTAGAGGCCAATGGATGGGTGGGGGACAGACAAATAAGCACCTGTTATTATAGAATAACAATGATCTAGTGTATTCTTGTCCCTTGTGGGACAGCTGACATGCTATCTGTATCTGGGCACATCATGGGTGAGATTTACTCTGTTAAAATTCCCTAGGACAATATGTAAGGAATCTGGATCTTTTTGTTCTGTGCAAAGTATAAGGTCAGTATCTTCTGCAGCACCCTAGCAGTAAAGCCTGTAGAGGTACATAAACCCCAACCAGAAGGAAGGAAGAAAACTCCCATGGAGAGTAAAATGGTTGACAGTTAATGAATAATGTCTCTAGGTTCATGTTGCAAATTTTCTCTAATGCTGTGACATTTTTACACCAACCTTTGTTTATATAAAAACAAATTCCACCTCATCTCTTCTCAGATCTCTCTATCTCCCAGTCTGTTCTGTGAATGTGGAACTTCAGAATCTGTATTGCTGTGTCCAAAACAGTCTCATTGAGCCAAGTTTCTGTGAAGCAAAGTACTGTAGAGTGTGAGAATCATATTATGTGAGAACATTGTTTTATTACAATAATAATATGAGAATATTATTTAATTGCATTATATTATATTGTATTATTATATTATATATTATCCTGAGGAGAATCAAGAAGCAGCCATAGGCCACCTATCATCAAACTCACAATAGAGTTCTTCCTGTAAGAAAAAGAAAATACAAGAGAGGTCTAGCTGGGACAATCCAAAGGCCCACTTAGTCTAGCATCATATTTTCCATAGGTCCATAAATTAACATAAGCGTAGTTGCACCATGTAATTTTTTCCCACCAAAAGATACTGGTTATAATATAGAGACACTATGACTACATAATATATGAATGCTGGATTAGGCCATCTTAACCCAACATTTTGTTTCTCATTATGCCCAGCTAGATACTTCTATGGTGCTAAATGGAGACATATCCATTCCTGCTCTTGTTCCCCTGCCACTGAAATCTGAAGACATGTTAACATTCCCTGTTATTAACATGGAGACTTCAAGATCAGTAGCCCTTGATAAATCAGTCTCCCTGAATTTATCCAATCTCCTTTAACACCATCTAAAGTAGTGGCCATCATGATATTTTGTGATAATAGTTATGTATTGCATGAAGTGATATTTTTGGGAGGAGGGGGAGAGTCTACTTTAAATTTGCTCTAATTACCTTAATGAGATGAACACTGATTAATAATTAGCAGATATTGATAATCTTATTGTCTATGAATATGCCTCTTCATCAAAGCCTTGGGCAGCAAATTAAATAATTCAGCAATACTAGAAGGGTCAGAAGGCTGACAGATTACATTAGAAATACTATTTATGTAGTTACCTCTGAATGGTCTGCTCATACAATTCTGAGCATCTCAGAAATTTCCATTAAAAAGTGAGTGTTTAAAAATTCAAATAAAATAAATTTAAACAATGAAAATATCTATTAAGAGGATAGATTTAAAATAATTCAAACTAGGCCCAAATAAAATCACCTGGCTTAGATTGTTCAGTTTGATGTTCCACATTATCCAACTTGTTGGTTGGGCAAGTAGAACCTTAAGACTTCACTGTGCAATTTTTAAAAGAAGAATTCTGTCATATTAGGAGGGATACTCCTAAAAAAAATCATACCTGGAATGTCTCTATGGATAAGCAATGAAAGGTCATCCTGCCAAGTCCAGCTTGGCTAGTAGTTTCCCAAAGTCATTCTTCTCAAAGACCTGCTTGATACCCTTTGGGAAAATGACCTGATTTATTATCAGGTCCTGACAGACAAAAAAGTTCATGTCACCTCCTTTCCCCACAACTAGGGATAATTGCCAATGTCAGAAAAGGGCAGGAGGTTTCCCACAGATGTCAAGGTTGAAGCACATTGGAAAAGAAAGGCAGAAACATTGTTTGCTATAGTAGATTCATTCAAAAATGCAAAACATTTTTCTGGACTGTTAGTCAAAACCATCCATGAATACATAAATAGGGAATTGGCTGATATGAGGGAGCTGCTGCTAAGCATTTCCCAGTGGCAGCCCTTGGCAATTTATATGGACCAGGAAAACAAAGAGATGCTGGACTGTTACAGGCTTGGCAGACTCAGGATCATGAATTTGGAGGACTAGCTGAGCTTAGTACCCATAGAAGTTTAAACTTGTTGTAAATGCCTCTTTAAGTATTTAACAATTTAAAGTATTCTTCAGATAACAGAGGAAAATAAATTATAAGAGCTAGAACAAAGCATGTTTCTGTGCCAACTGCATTCAGCTAACACTATACCATACATGTGGAATTCTCCTTCACATAGAGCCTTTAAATTAAAAAAATAAGTAATTACAGGATGTTTCTTTCTATCCTCCCAGAGTATAAGTCAAATATTTTAGTTACTGCTGAGTTAAGGGAGGAAATAATTTTGTTGTTGTTGTTGTTCAGTTGCTAAATTGTGTCTGACTCATTGCAACCCCCTGGACCACTGAACATCAGGCCTCCTTGTCCTCCACTGCCTCCCAGAGCTTGCCCAAACCCAGATCACTGCATCAACAATGCTATCTAAACAGAGTCTTTGGATTTCGGCAGCATATAAATTTAATAAATAAATAAAATAAAATGAACATCTTATGTTCTGGTGTCCCCTTCTCTTTTGCCTTCAGTCTTTCCCAACATCGTGGTATTTTCCAAAGAGTCCTCTCTTCACATTAGGTGGCCAAAGTATTTCAGCTTTAACTTCAGCTTCAGTATCTGTCCTTCCAATGAACAGTCAGGGTTGATTTCCTGTAGGATTGACTGGTTGGATCTCCTTGCAATCCAATGGACTCTCAAGACTCTTCTTCAGCATCACAATTCAAAGGCAACATTTCTTCAGTGCTCAGCCTTCCTTATGGTCCAGCTCTCACAGCCATATATAGCCTTGACTATGCAGACCTTTGTCGGCAAGGTGATGTCTCTGCTTCTTAATACGCTGTCTAGGTTAGCCATAGCTTTCCTCCCAAGGTGCAAGCACCTTTTGATTTCATGGCTGCAGTCACCATCTGCAGTGATCTTGGAGCCCAAGAAGGTGAAATCCGCCACTGCTTCCAT
>JANHZU010005733.1:37203-49056 GCA_032468055.1 Acrochordus granulatus | reverse complement strand
TGAAGGGAAGAGGAGAAGGGGAAGGCAGAGGATGAGATGGATGGATGGCATAGTCAGTGTGATGGGTGAGAGCTTGGGAAGACTCCGGGAGGCAGTGCAAGACAGGGGGGCCTGGCATAATGTAGTCCATGGGATCGCGAAGAGTTGGACACGACTGCGCGACTGAACAACAAATTGTAAAACTGGATTAATTCCTTTTTTCGATATTTTCATTCTATACTCAATTAGCATTAGGTAAACAACTTTCAGAAAGATGTGAATCCTGTACACACTGATTATATTAATTAAGCTTATTATTGCACAGTAATCTTTTTCAAATTCTGGTGGATGTTTTCTTCTTCAATTAAGATATCTTAAGATCCTAATGTAGTCTGTATTCATTAAATGGATATATAGCAATTGTACATAAGCCTAAACAGCTAAAATACTACTTGTATATATTAAAGAAATTTGTTGAACGCAGATGCTTGGCCAGAACCTAAGAGGCAGGCTTGAGATTCCTCATATAATTAATAAATTTCCAGTTCTTTTCAAAGTCTGTTTTTGAGTCTTTGGGGAAAGCATAGGACGAAGGTCTTTTGATCTCTAGTGAGATCTTTTGTCTCACTCTCATCTATTTTTCCTCATCTTAGTGAACCAGTAAAAGATAATATTTCTGATGATGCTAAAGCCAGAGATGGCTAAAGGCACTTCGGTATCTAAAGCAGGAATGCCAAGATGACAATTATAATGAGAGATAATAATATAATAATATGATGTAAAATTATTCACAATTGCTTGCCTTTTAATGGCAACTGAAATTCTACCTACCATGGCCACCTATTTAAGGGTTTGGCCAGCCCTCAAGTCAGCAATGAAAAATGTGTTATGGTAAACCTCTGCATGTTAAAAAATACAACTAAACGCAATATTATTATGCAATTAAACAAACAAACAAATACAGATAAAACATTATGTTATGTGAAGCAGGTATTATTTCCTATAGAAGAGGAAATCAATTGTAATTATTGTGCTTTGTGATAAGAATTGGAAACAGTTCACAGTCTGGGTTAAATGTGCAAATGAAATGAGGCATTTATATCATTTCTTTGAATTGAACAAAAGGCAAAGCAACGATAAATACAACAGGTATGACACACAACTAAATGTGCTGTTTGCTTAACACTTTGAGAGTTAATGAGGGACAAGCTAAACTTTGCTGATCCCTTTGCTTTTTTTTCTCCCTATCATTACTGAAGTAGTGATGATCCAAATACACGTAGGAGTCATTTATTTCACCTTCCCTTCACAGAGCTTCCAGGGCAGGGCTTTGACCCATTCCTATGATACCCCCTTCTCCGGCAGCACCTGTAATGTTATACACAACAGAACACAAAACGCATGACGGGAAAAGGTTGGGCTTCCTCTTCTTAATGGGCTCTATGAAAAAATATATGAGACAAAAAGGGTGTGCTTGACTGTTGGATGGAAACATAATACAGATTGCTAACTGAGTTTGTTTTCCATTCTTCATCCCACCCCACTCCACCCCTAACTGGAAATAAAACAAGCGAAAGCTCTTTAAAAAAAGAAAAAGCTCAGTGTAACAAGCATAAGATATTGACCTTTTCAAGGCAGAGTCTCCTTTCTGGTTGAAATGAGATGTTGTAACCATGCAAAGTCTGATCAGAATGATGGTTCATTTGCTTCATCTCTTATCATACTAATTCAGGAATGGGCAACCTCTTTACAAACTAGGAACACACATTTGAAAATGTATGATGAGAAAATGGAGACCCTTCTAGAACATCAGAGGGATGAAGCAAAAAAAAAAGTGGAGAAATGAGCAATTATTTTCCAGGACAGACAGCTAACCAGTATAAGGAGAAATTTTAAAATCTCTCTTCACTCATTTACAGGAACAATATTCTTCCCCATTTCTAGCCAGTCTGACTGGATCTAAATGTGATTAGCCGTTGTTGCTTTCCCTTATTGCCCCTGAATATGATCCTTTGTTAGTCTATAGGAACATTCTGTGAAAAATTAGAATATCTTGCTGAATAGACCCAAGATAATGAGAATCAATTTGATTCAGTGGTTAAGGTGCTGGCCTAGAAACCAGGAAACTGAGTTCTAGTCTTGCCTTAGTCCACCCAAAGCCAGCTGGGTGACATTGGGCCAGTTACTCTCTCTCAGTCCAACTTACCGAACAGGATTGCTATTATGGGGAATATAGGAGGAGGAAGGAGTATTTTTCACCACCTTGAGTTGTATATGAAAAAAGGGGTGAGATAAAATCTGGAATCAAAGGGCGGCTGAGGCCCTGGACAGGATCATGCCTATGTAAGCCTCTCTTTACTCCTTGCACCCAAAACTCCTGTAGTTTACGGAGAAGTTGCAGGTTTTGAAAAGGGTAAAGAGACAAGTGGTATGCCACTGGCAGAAGATGAGGGACAAATCTGATTGGACACAAGTTAGAGCCACTATTAAGGCCTACTTTTTGGTGATAAGAGTGGCAAAACGTCAGTACTTTTCTATTCTTACTGGGTCCTCAGAGTGTTGCCCAGTGGCCTTGCTTAGGGTTACCCAGTCTCTCCTTGGATGGGAGGACTCAGGTTATCCCTTGCAAGGCCGTGCAGAGGAATTTGCAGAGCACTTGAAGGACAAAGTCACTTGGATTTGGTCCCAGTTGGAATCCACACATGGGACAAGCCATGTGAGAGCCCTAGGGAGGAATCTTGTCTATTTCATCCTGTTGGCCCTGATGAAGTGGACAGGGCCCTGAAAGCTGTTAGTGCAACCACATGCTTATTAGATCTTTGCCCTCCTGATTGGTGTATATTGCCAGGAGGGTGACTGCCAGATGGGTAAATGCCTCATTGCTGGGGGATGTTTATTGATCCTTCTAAGGAGCCCTTGTTTACCCCTTCCTTAAAAAACCATCACTGGACCCCACCTGCCTGGCAATTTTCATCCAGTGTCCCATCTACCCTTTATAGGGAAGGTGGTAGAAAAGGTGGTTTCATGGCAGCTCTAGAGGGTCCTGAAGAAATGGATCATCTTTACTAATTTCAGTCTGGGTTCAGGCCTGGTTATGGGACAGAGACAGCATTGGTCCGCTTGTTGATGATCTCTGGCGAGGATGCTCTCCTTGACTTCTTGACAGCTTTCAATGCCATTGTCCATTGTATCCTTTTGGGTCAGCTATGGGGGCTGGGGCTGGGCAGCACAGTTTTGCACTGGTTTGGCTTCTTTCTCCAAAACCAGTTCCATTTGGTGTTAATAGGAAGTGAGAGGTCCACTTCTCAGCCACTCCTATGTGGCATGCCACAGGGCTCAGTACTCTTATCACTCCTACATGAAACTGCTGGGTGAGATCATCCATCACCATGGGAAGAGGTATCACCAGTATGTGGATGATATTGAGGGGTCATGTTTAGGGTTACCTGATTATTGCCACTTTGAGAAATGTGAGGGTGGTGATGGTTGGATGGAATGGTAAGAAAATAATTACTCTTGTAGAAAGAGTAACTCACAGCATAACTAACCTTAATAAATTAAGTTGTTTGAAGGGAAGACCTAGAGATAAGAGACCAGATGGCCAAGGGAAGAATGTTTCAGAAGACCTTGTTTGTTACAGGAGGGGTTGGGACAGCAAATGTGGGTGTGTATTTTCCTATAAAATCACTGAGAACTGAAGATCAGGGCCCAGCTGATTTAAAAGCTGAGGTCCTCTTTGTCTCAGTACTGCAATAAAAAGCAATTAAAATCCACACCTCGTGTTTGATGTCAATTTGGCTTCAACACCAAGCTAACAACCCATTTTGAGGTCAACAATATGCAAATTTATATCTCCATCCCTGGTGACCCAAGTGATGCTGCCTCTGCTTTGACACAAAGCCTGGAGGCTGTAAGGTTCTGGATGGGGTACAACAGGCTTCAGATGAATCCTGACAAGTCTGAGTGGCTTTAGGTGCCTGGGGATTCAGAATCCAGGACTATAATATCTTTGACTCTGGATGGAGTGGCACTACCCAAGACAGACCAGTGCACAACCTGGGTTCTCCTGGACTCACAATTCCTGCTCAAAGAGCAGGTGGCAGCCACAGCTAAGAGCCTTTGCACAACTTCACATTTTGTGCCCTTTCCTGGACCAGGAGGCTCTCACCTTTGGACTCTTGCAGTGTGTTCTACATGAGGCTACCCTTGAACAGCATTCAGAAGCTACAGCTATGTGGACAGTTCTTGGGGCCTCTAGAATGGCCCACGTAACATCTCTGTTCCATGAGCTACACTGGCTACCAGTTTGCTTCTTGGTGCAATTCAAGGTATTGATTGTTATCTTTAAAGCCCTTCATGGCATGGGTCCTGGTTACCTAAGGACCCATCTCACCCCTATGGGGAATACCTGCCCCACCAGGTGTGGCAGAGGAGGCATGCTGTGGACCTTGTCAGTCAAGGAATTTTGGCTGGCAAGATGCAGGAGAAGATCCATGGCCCCAGTCCCATGGAACATTCTGCCCCCTTAGACAAGGTCAGCTCCCACCCTCTTAGCCTTCTGGAAGGCCCTAAAGACCTGGCTCTGCCAGCTGACTTGCGGCCCCAATGGGGGTATGTCAACTTAAAGATGGCTGGTAGTTTGAGTCACACCTCATCTCCTGTTCTGCCTAGTTAATGTTAATGATTTTTATTATTAGTTTTTATCCTTTATTTGTGCATTTTAATGTTTTTTTCTTGTGAGCCACTAACAGTCATTTTTAAGTCGGCAGCATATAAATTTAATAAATAAATAAAGCTAATATATATTCTTTTCATCTCTGTTCTAATATTTATTATCCAAGTACGTAGCAACCATAGACATTTTTCTAGGAAGAATAAATACAGGAATATGTCTGCACTGTAGTGATTTCATCTGCTGCATGAAAAACTAATGAAAAACTAATCATCTTGTCACTAAATTCTAGGATTCTCTAAGAGCAGATGCAATCATACATCCTCTTTTGCATTCTACCATCTTAAGCTGCCAAAACTAGATAATTCAATATCCTTGGGATTCTAGCATGATGCCCACAATAACCTTCTCTGGACACTTCACTGAAGCTCCAAAATGGGAAAATTGTAGGCTGAAAAGCAAAGTCAAGTCTCCGTTACAATTTTATTAGAAATAAAAATACACATCTGATCTCCACAAGGACATTCTGAGCATTAAAAGGAATTAAAACTAACTGGGTGGGTGCAACTCATTGCTTTGTTTAAGAATATGGCTAAGTGGCAATAAAGCAAAAAGCAAGCCATGGCCCAGGGTGCTAGACCTCCTGTGGGGTCAGTGGAGATGGCAGTTCTCTTCTAATAAAGAACTCTTTTGTGGAACGCTTCAGAATTGTGGGAGCCCTTAAGTATTTATTTAAAAAATGTCAGCAAACATTAAATGGTCATTTCCAGAAGGCTGTGGTGCTAAAGTATAACAACAGATTGACCATCTTCTGTCTGGAAATGGTCTGAGTTTATTGAAGAAATGACCAATTTAAAACAGATGCATAGCAGCCTCTGGCCATGGGCTTCTATTTTCCTGGTAAAGGCTCTTTAGCTGAGATCTTATTTACAGGATCTACTGAGAATTTCTCTCTCACTCACTCACTCACCTCCCTTACCCCCATCTTTTCAAAGAACAGAATTATCTGTGTCCCTGCTTCTGGATTCTCTTTGTCCTTTGCAACTTGTGTAATATCATTTGCAGAATTCCAATCAGTCTTTCTCCTTTTTTTCCCTTCTTTTCCTTGGAGCCATCAATAGCCACACTATGCTATTTGGTAACCAGAACATATTGTGGAGAGGGATTGATAAGTACATCAAACATTGCTAAACCAATTCTACCACTCTCCCCCATCTCCAGTATCTCAAACAACAATAAATCTCTTTGCATCCAGATGCAGACAGTATGCAGGTTTTATGTCTCTGTGTTTTGCAGGTCTTTAGTCTCACATGAAACAAAATGAGCTTCCATGAGTGACATTTTTAAAAGCCTTTGCTTGTGTCTTCCATTGTTTTCCCAGCTTGTGAGTAATGGTTAATGAGTTATGTAATGGGGAAGAAAAAATGTTTAATTCAAATTGCAGTCTCTAGGCTTGTTGCTCTTTAAATGACTTGCTTGGTGTTCATTTCTGCTGAGACTGTAAGTAAAAAGGTAGAGTAGAGACAGATGGGTCTATATTTCAAATCTATGTCAGTTTTAAATGTGTTCAGTTGCAAGGCTGTTCAGTCCAATTTTTGCATCATTTAAATTTAAGTTTCTTTGCATAAAATGAACCCATGAAAACTCACACTGATTTTTTATATGCAATTTTTACTAACATGCTCAGTTTTGGACACAACTTGATATTTTCATTTATCTCTTTATTAGATGTTCATTTCATCATTTACCAAGAAGCAAAATGCAGTGTACCTAACTATTCACCTCTATTTGATCTTCACAATAACAACTCAGTGATATAGGTTAAGCCAGAAATTAGCAAACTGGACAAAAGTGACAGTGAGATTTTGAAGGTGAGTTTGAAGCTAGATCTCTCTGCTTGTTGAACAGAATGTACATACAAGTACTTCTTTGCAAATTTTGATATGGTATGCAATTTTGCACACGACTTCCCCTAATATATGCACATTTTATGCAATATTTGGAAGCAAGAAATGTATTGCCAAAATTGGAAGTATGCGTCATCCAAGCATAGCTACATTCTGATTCGTGTTGGTCTGGGAAATGCAAATTAAGTCAATTTGCTTAAACATGCAATTTGATATCTTTTTTTTTTATAAACAGCAACGAGAGTTCTTACAATCATCCAAAGCTGTTTGCCTCAAGGAATGTAAAATCTCAAAGAGACCTATGGAGAAAAATAAGTACAAAAAGAAAAGAAAGAACAATAAGCATTATCTATTCTTTGCTGTTTTCACTGATAAGACTTCTTAAAACCATTTGTTTAAAGGCAGAGAATACAGTAACTTTTTTTAAAAAAAGGCAAGTTTTCATATGGTTTTCTATGGTGTGGATGTAAATAAACTGAGGCCCCTCTGGGTGCCATGTATATTGGTGAACCCTCCCAGAAGTTGCTACCATATTGCAATATTTAATGTGCAAAAAAAGAAAATAGTCAAATAAATGAGACAATCTGCATATGATTAATTTAATTTAAATCAAAATTTCCAACTATTCTGGCATGCCACCCAAAGACCAGAGGCAGGCCCACCTCAACTCAAGGGTGTCTACAAAAGGTATCAAAGAATATGGTACATATTCACAGCTGTGTTCTTTTTGCATGTGCTAGGCCAAGGCTTCAGTCACACACTTGTCACTGTCACAATGACTTTTTTCACACAAACATTCTACTTAATCCAAAAAGAATGATGCTATATTGCTTTGCTACTTCACTTGACAATAATTTGGTATAAACTACTGAAAAGCTTTCAGAAATCAGTGATTCACTATTTATTCTCTAAATAATCATGTTAAAAAGTCTGGGCTGAATTGGAAAATGAAAGATGAAATACAAAATGAATGGTTGAGATTTCTATTTGACTGATACTTTCTAAACATAAAGGGAATACTCATTGTAAAGAATCAAGCTATCAAGATGGATAACCTTTGAACTTTCACATTTAATGATATTCAACTTAACGAGCACACTTATCTTGCTTGTCAAATGTTATCAAATACAGATGTAAAGTTTGTATTATGGACAATTTGGCCAGGAAAATTTGGGTGTATGGGGACATGGAATATAACACAATTAGTTCTGCAAAACAAGCATGAGATCACAATGATCAGAATGTATACAATGCGAGGTTAGTTACACCTGTTGTAACAGGCTGAAAAGATAAAATGAATTTTTAATGTGAAGAAGAGAGAACAAAGGGCTTTTATAAAAAATCCAAGAAATTTGTTGCTTGAATCAACATAATTTTTCAAAGTATATATGTAACAGTTTACTAAGCTTTGAGCCAATTGTAGCCTTTCTGGGATCATGAGGCTCTACTCACAGTTAATGATACCTTGGTCACCTCTAGAACTAATTGCTGTAACATGCTCTACATGGGGCAACTTTGAAGAGCGTTTAGGAGCTACAACTACTCCAGAATACAGTGGCACAGGCACTTTTCGTATTTTTCTTTATGATCCGTGATCTGCACTGGTTTTTAGTGGGCTGTTGGTTGCAATTCATGGTCCTAAAAAACCTTACAAGGCAATGGGCCAGGCTATTTGCAGAACCACCTATCTCCAATGGCCACTCTACCAGATGTAGATGGAGGGCATACTCCAGGTTCCTTCCATTAAACAATGTCAACTTGAGGGGCCCCTGAATTGTGCAAAAACTGTGACAGGGCCTGCTCCATAGAACAATGCCCTCCAGAGGTCAGGATGTCCTGCCTCTCTTAATCTTACATAATGCATTGAAGACCTTGTTGTTCCTATGGATATTTATGCCAGATGGTTAGGCAAGCTGTAGTGGCTAATATTGGTTAATGTTGTTTTTTATGAGTTGGATTGTGTTTGTCACCTTAGATATTGTTAAATTGCTGTTGTTAACTCTTATATGCCATCCAGTGTCTCTTTTGGGAGACTAGTGGCCATATTCATTATGTGTGTACATATGTATTTCCCCATCCTTCTGGCAGATGACTCTGGATGCAGCATTAGAAGTATAGAAGGAGAAATGTCTCTGCAAAATCAGCTAAATATAAATAGTCCAACATTCTGTCTCTAAGACCAGGTGTTGTTTCCTTGCTCTTCTATGGAGATGCCCACCTGTATACCAAGCTTGTCACAAAGCTAACTGAAAAGGCATGAAGCAGAATCTAAGACTCTACATTAACATTCGGACTGGATTGTTGCTAACAGGATGAAACCCAATGGAATTGTAGTAACATAAAAAACTTGGTGACAGCTCATAGAATCTAGCCTTTAAATGTTTAAAGACTGGGGCCTGATATCACATAAGATAACTGAGCTGCATTTTTTCTGGATGTCAAGTATCATCTCCTGAATCACTTTCATGAGATTAGAAGGCTATAGAAAAAGGCTGGATTTTCTACTCTTTTTACACAAACAGAAAAAGAAAAAGTAAGGTTGGTGACATCTTTTATTACAATGAATACTCAGTACCTACAGAACAAACTTGACATTCCCTCACTAAAGATTTGCCACTTGCCAGAGATGAGAGATTAGGAAAATGCAGTCGATACAGGCACAACAGTGATATTTAGTCTTTTGTTTTTTCTCTTTGAAGCTGTAATACGCTGCTGCCCACTGAAACTCAGAGGCTTCTTATTTGATTTCTGCTCATTTTAAGCAAGTCTCTGCTGTTTTGTCTCCTGTTTTGATGTCAGATTTTATATTTTCTTGTGTTTATTTTCTATTTCTCAGTCTACATTGGTCCTTTTATTTAAAAAGAAGTCAAAATATTGCAGAACAAGGTATTTGTAAGAGAAGAGATGCCAAAGCAGGAGGAGAAGTGAAAAGAGGGATTAGTCTAGAGACACTATATAGCCACAAACGTACTAAATCCAACCCTTCCTGATTGCCATTGAACCTTAACTGGCATCAACAAGGTGGTAACCATTAGTTGAGAAATTTCTCGTGTATAGGCTTTAGCAACGAATTATTTAATTGTAACCTTTAAGAGTGGGCCTGGTCTTTCGTGCCTGACAGTACTGGACACAAATAAAAGTTAATTTGAACCTTGCCAAATTACTAAAATTCTTCTTTTGAGAAAGACCAATAGGCTAGCATAGAGTCGCTCTTGTCTCTCTGTCTAAATCTTAGCCATCCAGCTAGTCATATCTGATGACTCATTGAGATTCAAGGAACTTCTTTTGTAGGTTTATATATTAGATGTTAATATCATTGCAACTGTTTGTGTCTCAGTGATGTACACATAAAATAATATCATTTCATTCATATAATTTAAAATACCTAGGGGCTTCAGGAAGGACTGGAGAAGCTCATGTCTTAGACACTTTCTTAAATTACATTTCTGTGCTGGTCTCAGATTTCTTTTATCTGACTATTGTCTTGATTGTAGTTATCCTTGATCCTCCAGATTTTTCTGGAAGAAGATTTTTCCTTCTGCCGATTACATCTGGAGAAGTATTGTGATTGGAAGATAGTAGTGAAGATTGGATAGTAGATAGTATTTTAGGATAAAGATTATAAATACAACAAAGATTAGAACAAAGAATACAACAAATACAGTATTGGATATCCCTTGGTTTGCCCATACAGTATTGGATATCCCTTGTTGCATGAGCTGCATTGGCTCCCAGTTTTCTTCTAACTGCAATTAAAAGTGCTGATTATTACCTTTAAACCCAAACATGGCATGGAACAAAATATAAATCACTATCTTAGTAAAATCTACATTTAAACTATATTTCACATTGGTATATGAGAACTATAGTACGTTTGTCCTTTAAAATAAAAAAATGGCCAGGAGTAAAACAAGGGAAAATTAGAACAAGATTTGTTTCCCTTACAGATACAGTAGCCTAAAATGTAACAAAATATAACAAAGTAAAAGATAACAGAAATATAATATTGCCATAGCAGCAACATACAACCAATGGCCTGCAAATGATATCCAATTCTTTTTTGCAATTTCAAGAATCTCTCCAATATCAGGTTACTTGAAATCATTGGCCAATCACTCAGTAACATATCATCACTGCAAATGAATTGTAGCATATAGTAATTAATATAACATATTAATTGATATACCTTTCATGGATCACTGTTTGTTGTGCAAAGGGGCTTTTATAACTCAAGGAAGCCATGTGCTATGTTGTGCAAGGCCACCCAAGACAGACAGATCATAGCACATTTCTAACAAAATGTGGTCCATTGGAGAAGGAAAAGGCAACTCACTCTAGTATCCTTGCCAAGAAAACCCCATGGACAGTATAGAAGGCTAAAATATATTATGCTGTAAGATGAGCCATTAAGACTGGAAGGTGTCCAGTATGCTACTGGGGAAGAGCAGAGGGCAATTACAAGTAGGTCCAAAAAGACTGAAGTGGCTGGGCCAAAGCCAAAAGTACGCTTAGCTGTAGATGTGTCTGAAGGTGAAAGGAAAGTCCAATGCTGTAAAGAACAGTATTGCATTAGATCCTGGAATGTAAGATCTATGAATCAAGTAAACTGGATGTGGTCAAACATGAGATGGCAAGACTGAACATTAACATCTTGGGGATCAGTGAACTACAATGGATGGGAATGGGTGAACTGAATTCAGATGACCACTACATCTACTACTGTGGGCAAGAATCCCTCAGAAGAAATGGAGTAGCCATCATAATCAATAAAAGAATGGAAAAAGTAGTACTGGAGTAAAATCTCAAAAATGACAGAATTATCTCAGTTTGAATCCAAGGCAAACCATTAAACATCAGAGTATTCCAAGTCTGTGTCCCAGCCACTGATGCTGAAGAGGCTGAAGTTGACCAGTTCTATGAAGGTCTACAACAACTTCTAGAACTCACACCAAAAAAAGTACTGTATTTTTCATCATAGGAGACTGGAATGCTGAAGTAGGAAGTTAAAAGATAACCAGAATAAGAGGCAAATTTGGCCTTGGAGTACAAAATGAACCAAGACAAAGGCTAACAGAGTTTTGTCAAGAGAACATGCTGGTCAAAGCAAACACTCTTTTCCATAAACCCAGGAGGCAACTCTATACATGGACATCATCAGATAGTCAACAATGAAATCAGATTGATTATATTCTAGCCGTCAAAGGTGGAGAAACTCTATATAGCCAATAAAAACAGGACCTGAAACTCACTGTGTCTCAGATCATAAGCTTCTTATTGCAAAATTCAGGCTTAAAT
>JANHZU010005733.1:13207-24310 GCA_032468055.1 Acrochordus granulatus | reverse complement strand
AGTCAACTTCAGCCTCTTTGGCATCAATGATTGGGGCATAGACTTGGATTACTGTGATGTTGAATGATTTTCCTTGAATTCAAACTGAGATCATTCGGTCATTTTGGAGATTGTACTGATTTTCCCACTGTAACTATTTATTTATCTTTGCATTTCTATGCTGCCAATCTCCAAAGACTCTTGGTGGCTTACAAGCATAAGACATTTTATACAATTCTAAACCCTGCCCTCCCTTGGCTAGCCAGCGATGTTCACATCCGAGGCATCCTCCACAGCTCCTGCTCTGCCCCCAAGACAGGCAAGTCCAGCACCGACTCATTTCTCCCGTCACTGCTGGCCAGCTTCCTCCTGAAGGGGTATCCATTCATCTATTTGCATTTTTACATGCTTTCAACTGCTGCATGGGCAGGAGCTGGAGGCGAGTGACAGGAGCTCACCCCATCATGCAGTGCTACAGCTCAAACCGCCAGACTGCCAGCCATCTCTGGTCGACACAATTGGTGTCATTAAGCCGCTGTGCCACTGCACCTCCTTATGACTATGAGGGCTACTCCATTTCTTCTTAGGGATTCTTGTCCACAGTTGTAGATACAGTAGTCATTTGAATTAAATTCACCCATTCCTGTCCATTTTAATTCACTAATTCCCAAAATGTCAATGTTTTGTCTTGTCATCTCATGTTTGACCATATCCATCTTATCTTGATTCATAGATCTTACATTTCAGGTTCCTATGCAATATTGTTCTTTATGGCCTCAGCCTTTTCTTTCACTTCCAGACACATCTGCAGCTGAGCATCCTTTTGGCTTTGGCCCAGCCACTTCACTCTTTCTGGAGCTGCTGTATTTGCCTTCCACTCTTTCTCAGTAGCAAGTTGGACACCTTCCAACCTGGGGGTTCATCTTCCAGCATCATATCTTTTAACCTTTTGATACTGTCCATGTGATTTTCTTGGCAAGGATACTGGAGTGGGTTGCCATTTTCTTCTCCAGTGGTTCACATTTTGTCAGAACTCTCCTCTATGACCTGTCCATCTTGGGTGGCCCTGCATGTTATAGCTCATAATTTCATTGAGTTATGCAAACCCCCCTTGCCACAGCAAGATGGCGATCCATGAATGGTCCTGTCATACAGCATGAGTCAAAAGCCTAAGAGAAGTACAAACTGAGCCATTGTCAGTAAGACCTACAGATTTGGATGAATACTGTTTTTGCTTGGCTCTAAATGAAACCAACACAAGGACAAGGCTTTAGGGAAGATAGCATCCTCTAAATTAGGATGCCACAACTGAAAAGAACCTCTCTCATTTCTTAACATAACTTATTGCTTCCATATTGCAAGGAAGGGCATCCTCAATAAAAGGCAGGTTTATATAGGATAGAGATAAATCATAGTGTTATATTTGTATTGTGTTCAGCTACATAATATCGAAGTGAAAAATCTAATAAGCAAATGTCCTCTGAGAAATTTAGTTGTAGGAGGATGCATAAAGAAATGGTGCTTATATCTTTGAGATGTGCTTGCATTCCATTTTGGAGGAAAATTATTGTGATCTTCAACTCCTGTTCAGAGTTTCACTACCCTGTTGCTGACTGAGCTTAAATGTGCTCTAATAAATATGTGAAACCCTATGATTCATTGGCACTGCAGCCATGCCTGAGCTGTTTTAGCTACAACTGTAGATACAGTCTCAAAAGAGCATAATTCATGTTTGCTCTTCCTGCAGAGCTTTCCTTGGCACACTAAATGTGTGGCTAAGTGAAAGTCTTTCAAGTGCAGCCCTGTTAGGAATATATAGTCCCACTGAACAATCAAAGGGAATTATGACAGTTTTACATGGACATGCATACACACACACACAAGAAGGAGAGAGATCTCATCCCATCTTGCTGGTGAAAGTTCTGTATCATAAGCTAGAATATCATGTCCTACTTTTTGTCATTTAAAATTAAATGTATCAGTTAAATCATGCAATACTAAATTAAAATTAGTGTCTCATTCATTTTTAAAGCATCTTCTCTTACTCAAAAGAACCTGCATTCTAGATTCAGAGTGGAAGTTTATACTCATAGTGAATAATACTGATATTTAAAACTTGGGTTTTTCTCTTTCTATATAACCAGAAGCGAACTCTCTACTCTTTTCTGACTATCCATTCATACAATATAATGAAGTGCTGTTATAATTATTTGCTTGTCATCTTGTTCCTATAGATTTTTAGTGGGTAACTAGACAACCCATGTCCTGTTGGGTCATCATTTCAGAGCTTTTTCCTTACCTAAACAGTGAAAAAAAAATAACCATGCATAGGCAAAAAAACAGAGGGAGAGGGAGCTACTTCAGACTTCCTACCAGCTTCCCCATTGAGTTTTCTTGTAACAGGGAGCATTAGAAATTCTTCCTTCCTACCTTCCTTCCTTCCTTCCTTCCTTCCTTCCTTCCTTCCTTCCTTCCTTCCTTCCTCCCTCCCTCCCTTCCTCCCTCCCTTCCTCCCTCCCTTTCCTTCTCTGAATGGGCTGTTTCTGGGTGGGGAAGGGAGCAAGGGATCACAAGACTGGCTGGGAAACTGTCATGGAATGTTAAAAATGATGATCACATGACTATAGCAGCAATCCTTATATACATATACAGCATCAGCAGCCAGTAGTGTTGAAGCTGTCACAGATTTCCCAAATTTCATTCCCTTGAGAGTCATGTGTCCCACATTTTGAACAGATTCTATACATCAGAGGTAGTTTGGTTCAAACTTGTTGCCCAGTGTTGCCCAGTTAAAGGCCATTATAACAAGAGTTTTAGTAGTATATAGATAACTGGGCTGTCTCTGGTAATGGTATTTCGTATACCAACATTGAATGACTATTAATCAAGTTGAAGATGTCCAAGTTGCACAATTTTTGAACTCTAGTAACAGCTGGTGCAAGCCATTTCTGGCATGTTCCCAGTAATCTTTGAACAATATAATTTGAATTACCCTCATTTATTAATCCCCAATCTCTCTGGTTACCTTCTCTGTAATTTAATATGCATATGATGTCCATGTAGAATTCTATTAGTAAAGGGACAGGCTGAAAGACACTGCTTATAGGATGAAAAGATAAGAAAAAAAATACACATTAACAATACACAGTATTCTTTAAAATTATTTGTCTTGACTTCTGAGAGACACGTTTTAACTCTTATCTGGGATCAATTCAATTCTGTTGTCCTTGATGAAGAGGACAGGGTCCTTGATGCTGTCAGTGTGAACATTTGCCAATTTGATCACTGTCCCTCCTGGCTGGTGAAAACTGCCAGGATGATGATTAACAGGTGGGTCTTGCAGTTAACCACTGCAAGAGGGGATATTTCTGGGACCTTTTAAGGAGGCCCTGGTCTATCCCCTGCTAAAAAAAAACATTGTTGGACTCTACCTATCTGGACAATTATTATCCAGTCTCTCACCTACCCTTTTTTGGGAAAGTAGTTGAGAAGGTGGTGGCATAGCAACTATAGAGGACCAAGGAGGAAGTGGATTATCTGGATCTGTTTCAGTCTGGGTTCAGGCCCAGTTATGGGACAGAGACAGCATTGGTTGATGATCCTGGTGAGAGCGGGATGAGGGTAGTGCATCCACCCTGACTCTTCTTGATCTCTCAGTGGCTCTCAATATCATCAACCATGGTACCCTTTTCGGATCAGTTACAGGTGGTGCAGTTTTGCACTGGTTTGGCTCCTTTCTCCAAAGCTGGTCCCAATTGGTATTGATAGGGAGAGAGGGGTCTGGTCTTCAGCCACTACTTTGTGGTGTGCCACAGGGCTCAGTACTTTCTCCTCTTCTTTTTAACATCTACATGTAACGGCTGGGTGAGATCATCCATTGCCATGGGATGAGGTATCATCAGTACACTGATGATACTCAGATTTATATCTCCATCCATGGTGACCCACATGGTGTCTGGAGGCTGTACAGGTCTGGATGGGGGACAACAGGCTTTGGTTGAACCCTGGCAAGATTGAGTAGCTTTGGGGGTCTGGGGGTTCTGGATCTGGGATTTTAACATCTTTAAGTCTGGATGGGGTGGCACTGCCCCAGTCAGACCCTGTGCATAATCTGGGGGTTCTCTTGGACTCATGACTCCTGCTCAAAAAGCAGGTGGCAGTTGTGGCTAGGAGGACCTTTGCACAACTTCATGTTGTGTACCAGTTGTGCCATTTCCTGGACCAGGAGTCCCTATGCTCAGTCACTCATGCCCTCGTTATCTCTTTGCTGGATTATTGCAATGTGCTCTACATGGGGCTACCCTTGAACAGCATCTGGAGGCTAAGCTGGTGAAGAATGTGGCTGTGCAGATTATTTTAGGGGCCCAGAAAACATCCCAGATAATACCTTTATTCTGTGAGCTGCATTGGTTTCTGGTTTGCTTCCAGGTGCAATTCAGGTTGTTGGTTCTGACCTTTAAAGCCTTCATGGCTTGGGACCAGGTTATCTGAGGAATTGTCTCTCCCCAATGGAGAAGACCCACCAGAACTGGTAGAAGAGACGTCCTTTGGATTTGTCAGTCAAGGAATTTTGGTTGGTGGAGTCAAGAATAGGAGCCTTTTCTGATGTAGCTCCTGCTCAGTGGAACATTCTGCCCACAGAGATGAGATCTGCACCCATCCTTGCAGCCTTCCAGAAGGGCCTTAAGACCTGGCTCTGCCAGCTGGCTTGGGGCTCCAATGGGGGTACAATATCTTGGAGGTGGTTAGTGACTTAGTATTGTCCTCCCCCCCTATATATCTATTTTTGCTCCTCTCCTCTCCATTTGGCTATTTTTTATTTAATTTTATGGGTTTTAGTTCTTTTTGTCTATTGTACTTTATGTTTTTTATCTCTGAATACTCTAATAACTTATCAGATACTTATCAGATTATTAATTTATTAGATACGTATAAGCATGATTACCTATATAATTCTGATAAGTTTCACACATACACTCATATATAAACAGAACAAAACACTTGCCTTTTTCAGATTATTTATAAGATGAATATGAGTAATCAAACATCATACAGTATTTTAAAAATATAAATTTCACAAAGAAATCCCACACTAAAACAATCAACAGCTAAGAAAATAACTAATAAAATAATAAATGCAGAAAAAAATTCAAAAGTGAATTCCCCAAAAACTAATACATTCAACTGAAAATCTTAAACTACCATGTCATAAATTGAATATTTAAGATAATGTATGATCCATAGTTCTGCTATGGAAGAATATGTGCTACCACTTTTGAAAGAATATGTGCTACCACTTTTGAAAACTAGAATGTGGCATCAAATACATAGTTTTGATCCTAGTCTACCTACTCTTCAGCACTTAACATTTTTTTAATAATGACGAAGGTGAAGGAAGATTTGCAAAGTTTGCAAAGGACATAAAACTGAATTGAATAATGAATTAAAACTGAGTGAAAATAACAAGAAACGTGGAGATAAATACATAAATCAGATGCATTGATTAATACCATTAATAATTTATTAAACTTGTATGCAAAGCTGCTCTAAATTACTCTATGGATGGCTCACAACCATAAAAAAAATCAATAAAATATGAAATGCTGGGCAACCATATCTTAAAACCACACATCTTAAAACTGCCTGTCTTAAATAAAACATATTTTGACGAACTGAAACAATTTGCAGTTTGCAGAGAAGAGGAACCAGGATGATCAGAAGGTGGAAAACAGAGAAAAACTCATTAAGCAAAGATAGGGAAGTGACTGGAAAGTGTACGACGTTGTCCTCTGGCATCTCTGAGTCCAGGATGCAGAAGGCAGGTAGGCCGTGTTAAGCGTTGGTCACGGGGACTGGAATTTTGGTTGCTGAGCAACGCAGTCATGCCGCTAAGCGTGGTATCACATGACTGAGCTGCTTAGCTATGGCAACCAGGGCCTGTTAAGCAAGGGCCTCACCTGATCACAGTTACCAACCTCCTTCCAGCTTCCCAGGTGACTTTGGTTGTGGAAAGTTGGCAGGGGAGGTCAACAAAGTCCCTTCGACAGACACTGCAATGGTCGGAAACCCAGGCCAGTTGCTGAGCAACCAGGCTGTGATCACATGACTGGGCTGTGATCACATGACTGGAACGCTGAGGACCAGTCGTAAGCGGCATCCGTTCGGCCCCGCAGCAAGTTCAAATCGTCCTTGAACAAGTGGCTGTTCAGCAAAGATCCCCCATAAGGATTTTAAACACAAAGTGGCAGATCCCAGTTGAAAGTTAGGAAAAACTAGTTCATACTAAGAGCAGTTTGACAGTGAAACTAGTTACTGGGGGAGGTGATTAATTTTTCTTGAATGAATGTGTTCAGTCAGCAACTAGACAGCCATCTGTTGTGGTTGCTTTAATTCTTACACTGAACAGGCAGGGTAGATACGAGCATCAGAACAGTTCTTTCCAGTCTTCAGCCTGTGAAAAGGATGAACAAACAGTTGCTTTCACGTTTTGTGGACTTCCACATGAATTCCAGCTTTGTATCAAAATATGGTATGCTTTTCTTTGGCATTGACACCACTATTACGCTGTTTATATTATTTATTAATTTACAGTTCGAGGCCAAACCAGCCAATATCAAAACATATACACACAAAATATATCTTTATATATACATGTAAAAATCATAAAAACCAAAAATAATCAAGGCTTTAAGAAAGGGAGCAGGCAATTCCTATAGGTTAAAACTGCAGATAAAAATTTTGTTGCTGCCCAGGATATATTTAGAAATTGGTCATTTAAAAGGAAAGAAGTGATTCATAATATTTGGGACTATAGGTTTTAATCACCATTATGTATAGTATGGGCATTTTAACAGAACATGGGATACAAATTCAATCTCCCTATGTGCACTTATACAAAGAAGATTTTTTGTCTCTCAAAGTCCAATACCACGTCTATGTCATGAGAGGTGATAATAGGACAAAATAAGGGATTGCTAGAATTGGGAAAAGTATGATGTGGCCTTGTGACACAGGACCATTACAGCAGCCATGAAGGCCATCCTGGGTCATCCTGAAATAGTCTGGCAAAAGGGGCTCTTGTGAAGTTGTGACCGGCCCAGAAAGCTGGCAATGGATATCATATTGCTGCAGAAAGTACAATGGGATACAAATGTATTGAACAAATGAGAAATGATCACCACAGTGTTAAAGGACTAGGAGACAGAACAGCGAAGTACAATATAGGAACTTTGAACACAATTGGTTTGGGAAGTAGAAGAAATTTTAGAAACAATGGAAAGAAGAAGGATCAAGATAATGGGACTACCTGATATAAGATGCAAAAGACGTGGTAGTAAGTGGATATTTGTTTATTCACAAAGGATATTTGTTTATTCAGGAGGGGACACAGCAAAGAATGGAGTGGGCTTTTTGATACATCCCGACATAGCAAAATCCATACTTGACATCAACAAATATTCTGACAGAATAATAATAATAAAAATCAAATGAGAGCAGATTGAAGCATATGTACAATTATATGCCCCATGCAATGATAATTATGAATTCTTCAATGAACTATCTGAAGAGATAGGGAAAGTGGAACTTAACAGCACACTATATGTTATGGGATTTTTCAGTGGTAGAGTAGGCAGTAACAGAAGAGACTACAAACATTTTATTGGCTTACATGCTGCTAAGAGCAATGAAAGGAACAAGAATGGGCAAAGGATATTGGATTTATGTAGCCAACATTATATTTTTATATAATGTGTTATTTTTACAACACATTTTTTACACTGAAACTCACTGAGACTCACAACATTATACATGGTATAAATGGAATGACATCATCACATATGGGCTATGTGATCATACAAAGCTAATATTAACAGGAAAAGATCAAATAAAAAACAAGAATTAACATACCAAAATTTAAACAAGGAGAAATAGCAGAACAGTTTCAACAAAAAGTGGAGACAGCATTTAACCAACTGCCACCAGATGTGGGAAACAAGGAAGATAAATGGAAGGAATACAGAACTACCCTGCTTACCATTGCAGAAGACCTATGCAGAAAAAGGAAAAGTGGAATAAGATGAAATGGGAGCAAACACACTGCACGGTGGTGTGATGAGGTTAAAGAAGCAGTCAAAAACCAGGGAAAGAAGATTATATAAACTATAGATTACAGTGCAGAGATACCCACAGGATAATCAAGAAAGCAAAACAAGAATCCTGGGAGTGCTACAGAAAATCATTAGCAGATAATGAGAGAACAGCCTGCAGAATGTTTTTCAAAGTAGTCAAAAGTATATGGAAAAGAGAGGAGAATGATAATCCCATACAAATAATAACAAGAGTGCTAACAGAATAATCAGAAGTAATAGAAAGGTGGAGAGAGCACTTCAAAAAACTCTTCAACCTCCTAGGAGAGTATCATGAAGAAACAACACAAGACTATAAAACAACAATGCTTGAACTTGAAATACTAATTGAAGAAGTACCAAGAGTTGTTAGAAAGTCACCTAAATACAAAGCATCAGAATAGATGGATTATCAACAGAAATAATCGAAGCAGCAGGGGAAAGCAGCATTAGATAGCTACACAGCATGGACACAACAAACTGCACCTACTGATTGGCAACAAGCAATAATAATACACTGTGGAAAAACAAAAGGAGCAAATGAGAATGCACACAATATCAAGGCATCTCACTCTTGAATCATGTAGGGAAAATATGCACCAAGATAATAGAAATGAGGTTAAGACCAGTTATAGAACCACAACTAACAGAAAAACAGATGGGTTTTAGAAGAAATAGAAGCTTCACAGATGGAATTTTTATGCTTAAACAACAAATAGAAAAGAATGTAGAATACAATAAGAACCTCTTTGTCACATTTGTAGACCAACAGAAAGCATTTGATAGAATTGATAGGAAATTACTATGGCAAACAATGACCCAATATGAATTAAGTGAACATCTTATTAGATTATGCAAAAGCATATATAGCGATTGCAGAAGTATAGTTAGAAGAAATCAAGGAGCATTGGAGCCCTTTGTAATAACATCTGGAGTAAAACAGGGATGCATACTATCACCACTATTATTTATCACCTACATGGACAGCATAAGCAAAGAAGCCAAGCCCCAAAATGGAAATAATATCAATGAATTACTCTTTGCTGATTATCAGGCATTTATAGCAAGTACAGTTAAGGAAGTGCAACAACATCTTTTGTCTATAAACCAATAATGCAAGACAGATAATATGAGAATCAGTAAAGAGAAGACAGAGGTAATGGCAGTTGGAAGAAAAAAGCATACTTTAAATATAACAACAGAGGGATCAAGTATAAAACAAGTACCAGAGTTCAAATAGCCAGGAACAACATTCACTGAAGATGGAAAAATGGAAAAAAGATTAACATGCGAGGCAATAAGGTAAATCAAGTATTGGGACAGCTAGCCCCACTCCTGCAACATAAGGCAGTACCGATCAACGCAAGGAAGCATCTCATACAGAATTTATTCATCCCCATCCTATATTACCAGTGCCAAACATGGATACTTAGAACAAAACATAAATTAAAGTTAGTCACTAGAGAAATGAGATGTTTGAGGAAAGCTGCTAGAGTGACCAGAAGGGATAAAATCAGTAATGAAATCAAAAGAGAAAGAATTAAACTACATTCAAAGAGAGCAAATAAAATGGTTTGCTCACCTGAAAGAATGTCTTGGGATTCCGTACCATACAAGGCATATATAAAAAGAGAAGATCAATGAGCACGAGGCAGACCCAGAAGAAGATGGAGAGACAACATTAAAGACACACTACAACATCATCAAATAACACTGGTTGAGGCCTCTGGAAGCACAAGAACCAGAACTTTTTATGTCCCTCAACACCCAAAGTGGTAACAGAGAAAGTGATGATGGTGTTGAAGAAGAAGAAGAAGGTCAGCTTACGAAGGTGATGAATTGTCTCAGCTCCAGAGACTTCTAAGTCCGTTGAATTATCTTGATCCATTTCAGTGTGGACATTTATTTTATGAATCGTTAAGGAACTTCTCATTTTGCACTTTGATAGCTGAGCCTGAACTTAATTTATATTCTAGTTTTTAAAATAATTGTAAATTATATTTATTGAAGAATTTTTAACAAAATAGAAAGCATAAAAAATAAAAATTATGAAGAAAAGTAGTAAATGTGAAAAAATAAAATAGAAAAACAAATATAAAAGAAAAACAACTGCTGATCTTGTTGACAGCAATTATAAAAATATTCATCTTTTACTCCCTCTCTCTCAAGTTACATTATAATTTCCTTCTTTCTACCCTTTCTAATCTTCATGAATTGCAAGTTCATGTTTCTCTTTTTTCAGCTCATAAGAGGTTTCCAGTCACTGATAAATGAAATTATTGATCTTTTTGTAATCAAGTTAATTTTTCCATCTCCACTAGTACAGTCATCTTCACCAACCATTCTTCTTTTTTGAGTGTTTCAGAGTCTTTCCATTTTTGCTCATATAATAGTCTGTGATGGTAATTATATATAAGAATAATCTTCCATGGCTCTTTTCTAACTGACTGTTCATTAATCCCAGCAAGCAATTGCATCAATTGAATGTTGATCTTTAAAATTCTTTTGAAGCATTATGGATATTTAACCCCAAGAATTTCTGGCTTTTTTACAAGTGTACAATAAATGTCCACATTTACAGCATAAATCTGAAGTATCTTTATCATTCTAGACAATTTTTTGGACTCACATATCAATGGTACATTGTTTTATAAAAAATATGTTTTAAATTATAATGTAAATCCTCTTTCTATTGTCCCACAATCCTCTTTCTATTGTCCCACTGCTCCTCAGTATATTATGTTCAAAGTTCCTAGCCCACTTTATATAATCATTAGATTACTTCAGATTGTAGGTTGCTTTTATGACTTTATACTCCATTGTTTTTATAGTGTTTATTATGGAATAGTCCTACATTTTCAATGTTTTTCATAAAAAGGGTTTGATAAACATCCTCTCCATACCAGCTCGGTCGTTGCCCGGGTTAACAAGGACCGCGCAAGATGTTATTGGGGATCCTGGACATCTAGTGGAAAATGAGCTACAGGACTCCACTGGA
>JANHZU010005732.1:77582-87600 GCA_032468055.1 Acrochordus granulatus | reverse complement strand
TTAAAAATCCAATCCAGATGCCTGTTTTTTAAACTTTTGTTGCGATTGTTATGTATTATACTGTTGTTTATTGATATTGTAAGTATCCTTACTTACTAAAAAACAGATGCCTGTTTTTTAAACTTTTGTTGCGATGCAATTACCCTGGACGAGTGAGAGTCTTCACAGACAAATACATAACAATGTTGGTTATTCAGGTAAGTGTGCAGTCAATAGAAATAATATAGTAATAGAAAGGCTGTTCCATACCTAGGTTTATGTTGTAGCTATTTGCCACAGTGAAGCAAAATATCGATAGAACTCCAGAGATAATTTGTGCTCACTCACACCTTTTTCATCCTTATGAGTTTGTATATTTAGCCACAAGCATGACATTGACTCCAAAGCAGTCCTATTAAAATTGTTCAGAACCAATTCTGGTTTTATGTGTTGCATCCATCTTCTGATAATTCACTATATTCAATTCCTCCTTTGCTTTTTTCATTATTTAATGTATCCAGCGCATCTGCCTTTTTAATTCCACATACAGTATATATTTACACCTGAGAATATTGTATGACCATTTTGTCCATCCTTCTAACTCTCAGAACCTGTTGTCTGACTGGCCTGAGTTTCCATCTTTGCTCTAATTACTATAGTTTCTGATTAGCCATTTGACACTAGATTAATCTATTGATATCTGTATGATCCATTGGTTTGTGTATCCATCCATCCATCCATCCATCCATCCATCCATCCATCCATCCATCCAGTGTTCTGTATCTTGACTTCCTTCTGTCTTATATTTTGTATTTAACATGCTACTCTATGTCATTTTCCATCTTGGTAGCTAATTGTTAGAAATACTGTGACAGTCTTGATTGATTTTGCTGGCTGTAGAATGTGCTGGCTCTTGGAAATAGAATTGTTTTGATTTTGTATGTTCCTACCCTGTCCTGTCTGCAGGTAGCAGTCCCCTTGACAGTCCTCGGAATTTCTCTCCCAACACACCAGCCCACTTTTCCTTCGCTTCTTCCCGCAGGTAAGAGGAGCCCTTCATCTCTGGGACTCAAGAGTAATATGAATATCCAGACTCCTTACCCATCAGCTTCTAAAGTCCACAAAAACTGACTGTAATTGTAAATGTTCCCTTTATAGAAAAGAGATTAATACCAGAATTAGAATGAGGAAGAAACTAGCTGCTGACTACTATACTTCTGGAAAAGAACAAAAAAAGGCTAAGCGTTTTATTTTTAAAAATCCATAAAACTTCTATACTCTTTTTATTTGCAATCTTGTGTATTTGCCTCTTTCCCTCTAATGTCCATCAGTTCTTTTGGTGATACCTGGTTCTTTGTGAGGCACAGTTCAAAGCTGCCACTGGTAGTATAGGAATTAGACAGTTCTCATCCACTATCTTTCCATATCTCATTCTAAATGTAGGTCATTTGAATGAGATCCAATGCCTAGAGAGGGAAAAAGTATCTACTGGGATAGAAATCAGTTATTCAAGGAAGCTGATCTATTGATAGCATGTTTTGTTCCTGATTCACTTAGCTTCCTTGCTTACCCCAACAAGCCCTTTTGTAGGTTTTGAAGGAAAATGAAGGATTTTGGCTATCATTCTAGTATTTGATCTATTAAGCCATGCCAACAGGGACATGTGAGGTTATGGAAGAACTTCCCATCTGTTCCCTACTCTCCATCTGTTCTCTGCTCTTTTTATAGATGGGCACATACCACTTCTCCTGCCCACCTCCACCCACAAAACCAAATGAACAGATTGTGAGTTCCATCATGCCCTTAGCAAAATATTGAGTAAATCCATTCTGGGTTGTTTACATATTTTTGGTTCTGCATTTTTTTTTGCATTGCACCTAAAGACATGAGTGGTTTTATAACTTACATTGCTTTATGTTTGTAAAACCTATGTTTGATAAAATTTATGTAATCAAACTAGATGGAAGAGATTGGAATTATTTGATTGCAATCTGGTACACTGTGAATTATTGATATAAATTGATAGTAAAAATGGGAAGTATAACATAAATTGTAATACAATTTATATTACAAAGAATATTTCTGACAGAGAGCATGCTGCATTTCTGGGTGCTTGCATAAAAATACTGGAGCCACGTGGTTATCTTTCAGCAGAAAAGAACAAATCATATGTGCTTCTTACCATACATATTTTTTCTTGGATAGATTGATTTTCCCATATATTACCTTAAATAGCCTTTTATGGAGTACATGAGGATGTTGTGTTCCCACTGGACAATAAGCAGCCAAAGCTGTGCAATATACAGGATATGTAAGATTGGAAATTAGTTTTCCAAGTGAATTCAAGAAGCTTTGGGGCAAAAAATTCATTATGAAGAAAGACTGTTGACACAGAGCCATTCATACTAAAATAGTTTTATCAACATGTTGATACATTGCTGATGAATCAGTAACAAAGACACAAGGCTGGTCACAGAGCATAGCTCTAGTTGGACATGGTGAACAACTGTACCTGGGGAGAGGTGTGTGAAGCCATGCTGGAATATAAGAAGAATACTGAATCTTGGGTCGAGTCTAATATTTCCAATCTGGTGTTTTCATTTGGGTGGGATTGCTGTCCTCTTTGATCAATGTGGCCAATGCCAACTTATCTGGAAGCATCAGTTTAGGGTAGGCTGTTTCAATCACTGCTCTGCAGTCTTGAAGAATATGTAAGCAGACTTACATTTATTTTTCAAGATGTAGATTTATTGTAGAATTACTGGGGCACATTCATCACATTTTATAGTTAAAATATGAGTGGCATCCGATATTGTCATCTGTTCTTAATCCTTCCGTAGTTTCCCTATGCTGAATTTGTCCTCTTTCTTCCTGTATAAAGTCTCTGTTTAAAAAAAGATAAATATTACACCCTCCACTGCTGTTGATGACCTTAGCATTAGTGTTACACATTTTAAAATAGCTGCTAGTTTTTATAGGATCAAGATATGGTGGGCAAGTAAACCTTTATCATAGCTTAGTATTTATTCAGTTTAACATTTGTGGTGGGTGCTTCTTCTAATTGACTTTTTTTTAAAAATCTAGGATTTCCTAGTTTAAAAGCAGTTAGGGTTAAACTAGCCTTTGTAACATACATTTTTTTGAGAAACTCTCAAATGGCCCAGACTCTTTGTAAAAGCTAAATCTGACTCCTCTTATAGTTATTAATTTACAGAAAGTAAGGTTTCTAGAAGAGCCAGCAAATAAGACACAACTGACTGAATTGTATTTATGACAAGATTGTTTTTTCTAATCAGGATTAATTCTGCCTTTCAACATAAGTACTAGATCCATTTATAGTTTATATTCAAGTGACATCTGCAGCACCACAGAGACATTAAGATAATGATACATGTGATGATGATATTTGTGTGAAAAGCTGTAGTTATATGCGTTCATCCCAGAATCTGATGGGAGTACATGTACTGTATTGCAGCATTTACCCAATTATGCTGTCATACACATTATGTGATTTGCAACCCCTACCCCATCTTGAGGATTCCCATGTTTATATTCATCATGTTACTTTCAGGGCAGATGGCCGGCGTTGGTCTTTGGCTTCCCTACCTTCATCTGGATATGGAACCAATACTCCAAGTTCTACAGTATCAGTAAGATAAAAAGCTATTTGGATAAAAGAGCTCTTTTATAGTCCGGTGTTGCTTATGAAACATTATGCCCAGAGAACTAGAAATAGTATATATGTTCAGAAGAAATTGTTAAAACCAGCTGACTGATCATCAGGGGACAACTGCTCACACAAACAACTCCATCAAGAAAATTTTATATGCAATATACTCTGCATACATGCAAGTCATCATAAGGGAAAGGGAATGATTCAGTCTGTGTGGTTAAGGCCCATTAGTGCACTTCTAGGGAAATGTTTACATAACGTAAGCTCTCTGAGTTGATAGGTGAGATAATGGAAGAGATTGGATCTATCTGTGACTTTTCCTTTTAATTCCGTCGAGTTGACTGAAGCACATGTATATTCTATAATGCTGTATGTGCATGGTTCACTGTATGTAATGCTATTTGAGCTTCTTGGTTACGGATCAACATGAGTTTAATTCTCATATGGCAGATCATGGGGCAGCAAGCCAGTGGTCCCAGTTCAGTCTCTTTTCATTGCTTAGGAGAAGTGTGCTTCCCACCAAAAACACAAAGAATGCTGTTGGTTAGTATGGACACTACTGAACTGCATAAGTCAGTGGTTTGACTTGATGTAAAGAGCTCTAGATTGACTGCAGCTCCCATATATGTAATTAGCAATTGAATTATACAGTATTTAGCTTTTTGCCCATATATTATGGAATATATTGCAGAATGCAAGTAGGTAAATAGGTACTGCCTAGCCCAGTGGGAATGGCGCCTTTAACAACAGACGATGTGACACGTCAGTTGAAGTATTTCCTCAGTTGCATCAATGGTCAACAAAGCGAACCCTGCTATGTGGGAATAACGCTAAGAAAAAAAATTGCAGGATATATTGAAAAGCTGAGCATCCCATATAAAGGAACTGGAGATATCCCAGAAATAGCTATACTCAGTATCAGGTTTAGAATAACACACAAAATTAAATGATAAAACTGCTGCATCTCAGCACTGGTGAATGATCACCATGTCCCTTCTGTTCCTCACAGTCATCCTGTTCCTCTCAAGAACGTCTTCACCAGCTGCCTTATCAGCCAACTGTGGATGAGTTGCACTTCCTGTCCAAGCATTTTGGCAGTACTGAGAGCATAACTGATGATGATGGGGGGCGTCGATCTCCTGCAGTGCGGCCCCGGTCCCGGAGCCTCAGGTAAGGATGGGGCAGCCAAGACAGCTCTAAATAGACCTACAATTTTGTTATATTATGACATACAAAGAGGATCTTTCTAACCTTTTTCCTCTACATGAAGAATATTTTTTTTCCTGTGTTTTTTCCAAAGAGAATCTTTCTAAACTTTTTCCTCTACATGAAAAATATTTTTTTCCTGTGTGATGTGCCTTCTTTTTTCAGTCTTCTCCCAATCTTGCATGACTCTATGCCAGAGTGTTTGAAACAGCCTTCTTCTGGAATCCTGCAACAACTTTAAATATTTAAAAGAGAGTTGATGTCTACACAATTTTACAAATTGAAAAAGTTGGAGATGGAGATCCTTCTTTGCTACCAGACTTGAAATCTATAGGACCATTATGAAGTCTATTTGTACTAAGTAATTTAGGATACTCCTCAGCCCTAAAATAACATCATCCAAAGCATATATGTTATCTACTTTTGAAAAGGCAAAATGATAGTTTTAAATAATGAAGTCAGTTTTCTGAAACAGAAAATGGAATGGAATATGATCAGGCTATATTGTTTATCACAGAATAATTACAAAAATATCACCAGTACCAGTAAATATGAAATATGTTGCAGTTCCAATTTTATAAAGACACAGCTTTATAAAGTCCCATTAGTTCTTATTTCTGAGAAGATCAGTTTGCCATTCTGATATGAGCCAAACTGGAAGCCTGACAAAAAAAGTTTAACAATATTCAAATGTTCCTGTAGTGTAATTAACAGAACACATCTGTATTCAAAGAGCTCTGTTGCAGTTTCTCTCTACCAGCCTTGCCCAATTTATTGCCCTCCAGAGGTTTGGGACTACAATTTCCAGAATTCCATGCTGGCTGGAAGTTGTAGTTGCATACATCTTAAGAACAACAGGTTGGGGACAGATGCCTTATTGTTTTCAAAATGGTGGCAATATTTTTATATTGCATCCTATATTACTATGCATATCCTTAATCAAAGATTAAACTTCAAGAATAGAAGAAGAATCTCATTTTGCAGGTTTCACATTTTATTGCTGCCATATAGGCCCTGGAGGGTAAATGGACATAAGACAAGGTTACCCTGTATGCTTTTCTAGCCCAACTGAAACTCCATTATCCCAGCTTGTTGCTTATTGTCACCTCTTAAGTTTGTGCACATTTTGTTGGTGTGTAAAGAATACTGGCTGTGGAAATACAGTACACAAAGTATGGGCAGATTTTGGTGTTATGGGATCTACTTTGCTTTTTTTCTGGACTGAGCAGATGACTCCAGATGCAAAATAATGAATTATTAGAGTGGATATGCACTTAAGATAAGCACATGCATAACTAGACATTTGTTTTCAATCCTCCCAACAATGTTGCACAGAAAGGTATTCTGTGGGTCATCCTTCCCTCCCACATACATAATTCCTTTTTTCTAATCACTTATTGTCAGAAGGTAAGATCTTCTTCTTTATTGCTATTGTTAAATAGTTCAGAGTGAAAAATCTCATTACCTGTTGCAATTTATATAGATATCTTTTAATATACACCTATTTGCCTCCTGCCAACTTCTGCAATACATTGTTTACTACCCCATTAATAAGATAAAATAAATATAGCATAAGATTTTCAAATAGAATTGAGGAAAATGGAAAGTATAAAGAGATGGAGAATCAAAGACTGATTCATGATTTTTCTTCTGCAGCCCGGGCCGGTCTCCATCCTCCTATGACAATGAGATAGTAATGATGAATCATGTTTATAAGGAGCGATTCCCGAAGGTAAGGGTTGAGTAGGAAAGAACCTTATAATTTGTTTGAGACTAGAACTATTTTACATGGGAAAAAATGCAGCGGCCAAGCTAAAGGCAGAAAAATTGTGTCTGTCCCACCTTTTTATTTTTGACATTTAAATGAACTTGACATTGAACAGAATCACTTTATATTGTCTCCTGAATATTTTAATACTCCAAATAAACCTATGAAAGAATTGAGCAAGAAGACAAAGGATACCAGAGTCAGAGGACAACAGGTTCATTGATATTTTAAGAGAGTGGACACTTTTTTATTTAAGGAAACAGCTCTAATATCCTGAGTAATTCCCTTAAACAGGACAGTAATAAAGGAAAGGCTTTATCATCCAGATCTCTCTCTCTCTCTTTGATAATCTGGACAGTGTGATTAAGTCAACATCAATGATTCCCAGATTCTTTGCTGTGCTTCAAAAAAATGGGGCCTAGTCTGACTTATTAGGACTGTTCTTTTTTACCTTATGCAAGAACCTCAGTTTCTTATCCCAACAGGCCACAGCGCAGATGGAAGAGAAGCTGCAAGATTTCATTAAGTCCTATGAGCCAGACAATGTGTTACCTTTGGCTGATGGGGCACTCAGTTTCATCCACCACCAAGTTATTGAACTGGCACGTGACTGTTTAGCCAAGTCTCAAGAGGGCCTCATCACTACTGTCTACTTCTACGAGTTGCAAGAGAACATGGAGAAGCTATTGAAAGATGTGAGTGCGTACAGTCCAGGGTATAGGCAGGATGTGCATAAAAATATCAGAAATATGATGCAGCTTCATTCTAAAGGAATCTGAGAAATCAAATTGGCTCGGAGTAACTTTTGTAAGGAAAAGTAAATTTATTCTAAGTGATGGAAGCTAGGAAGGCAACTTATATGATGTGCCTAGTCAGCCAGTAGAATTAGAGGCTCCGAGCAATAATGATGTCATGGAGAGATCGATCTGGTAGGTGCTATGATCTTTCATAAGCAGTGTTTGGGAAATTCCTCCACTATTGAACCATCTCTTCTGTTGCTTGTAGGCTTATGAACGCTCTGAGAGTGAAGAGGTGACCTTTGTCACTCAGTTGGTGAAGAAGCTACTCATTATCATCTCCCGTCCAGCTCGCCTACTAGAATGTCTGGTAAGGCACAGAAGGGTGGAGTGAGTGCATATGTGTGGGTGTGCTTAGGAGTTTGCAGAAGGACCCAAAATGTGCACCCCTGTTCTTGATAGATCTTTACATATGAGCACATTATAAGTACATCTTAGTGATTATGTAACATTCCACACAAGGAGGATCAACAAATAATTAATAGGTATGGAAATGGCAACATTGCTTTGGATTAGACAGAAGATTGCTGTGATTTTGGTCTTCCTTTCTCCTTGTTTATATTTATTTCATTAGGCCTTAAACTTTGCTTGTCATATTGTAGTAGTTGCTGGGAGCTGCACATGCACACACCCAGTTCTCAAATGTTATTAATTAATTCACAAAGGTAGATAGAGGGACAGACATATACACAGAGCTTCTACCTCCTGCAGTTATCTTGGCTGCACTGAATTCAGAAGAGAAGGGTGGGTGAAGAGTTCACCTTCTCCTAGCAACTGAGACAGTATGGGTGGTAGATTATAGCTCACCCCGTTCAGCTGTCCTCCATTCCTTTCATGTGTGTGCATTGGTCTTTATTTGGAGCAGATACAGATCAAAATGTTCTGGGCAGAAATGGTTTGTGGGGGATAAGAGAGGAAAAAGACAAGGCCTCAGCCCTAGTGTGTATGGGCAGCGGCAGCACCATTAGCAGCTGAAAGAAAGAACAAAAGGAAGGGAAGAGAAACCACTAGGAGTACTGGGTGCGGCCAGTGAGATATGACATTTAGGAAGCCTTTACTACTGAGACCATTACAATAAAGAACTAGTACATACGCTAGCATTTCAGACCAGCTGAGGAGAGGATAAGAGGAAAAGATGCGACAAAGATGACAAAGTAGGTAGGCTGGCAGACAAGCCATGAAGAGGAGGAGGAAACAAGCAACATCAATAGCCCTGACTTATTTGTTGTGTAATCCTGTTTCAAAGGTCCCTTCAGATTTTTTTTTTAGTCAAAAGTAGAACAACCAAAATCGTCTGGCTTTTCTTTCAGCTGAACTCTGGCTGACCAGAAATGGTTGACAGAACTTACAAAATGGATTGATTTATTTTGGCTTTGAAACAAAACATATTTTCTGTTTCATGCACCCCTCTTATCTGGCTTCTGTATTCAAAGGATCCTTTGAATGATAGACCTTATTGGACCAGGGTCTTTTGGAAAATTGGCAGCAGCTACAACTAAAGGCATATAATTGAAATGTTCACAAAGTGATAGGTGGGGAAGCTGGAGACCACCATATGACCACCATTTTGATTAATATCACAACAGTGGCAAACAGTTGGTTTGAAAGAACTAACACCTTTCAAATATTCAGGAGATACTTGAAAATAAACAGGGCTCTTGCAATTGGAACATAGTTTTGAATACAATCTTGCAATTGAATATGAATTTTTATAGATTCCATTGTCAGACAGAAGGCATTTTTTTCTTATTAAAAAAAGAAGAACAAATTGGAATTTGCATCAAAGGATTTAAAATACAAGAACCAAATAACCAGGCAGGATAGATATAATTCAGTTGACTGAAAGGGTTTTTTTTAAATTTAGGGCCATTTTTTATTCCAATGAATCCCAGGGCATACTAGTCTTCTTTGCTCTTAATGTATACATGATCCATAATGGTAAAAAAGCTGACACATTAAAAGGTCCCAGGTTAAAGAGAGCTGCTCTCAGAAACTATTTATATGACAAAAAATGAAAGAGACAGCATTGAGAATGATAACGCAGTTAAATCAATCAAAGGATTTGGAAATAATTCAAGGTGGTAACAGAAAGATATGCGTCTGGTCTTTGTTACAGCTAAGCTGTAGCAACCTGCTTTCAGTATTTTTGAAGATCTGGGCAGGCAGTTTCATTGCTGCACAATGTAAGAACTAGATTTCTAACAAGTATATGACATTTTAATAGTACTACTATTCTTCTGTCCCAAAGTTAAAAGAGGTGTGTTGGATACTAATCATCTCCCAAGAATTAAAGCTTTGAATAAGTTAGGGACTATAGGAAGTCCTCAACTTACAACCAGTTATTTAGCGACCATTTGAAGTTACAGACCCCCCAAAACCATTTACAACCCAATTTAGAAGTTACAACACCACTGCAATCACGTTTGGCAACCAGCTCACCTTTATGGCTGTCTGCAGCATCCAGCAATTACATAACTGTGATTTTGCTAGGCTTTTTGCTGATTTCCATCATTCGCTTCCAGTTTCTGGCAAAAGGCATCCATCTTTGGGTAAAGACCGCCATGTTCACTGAACGACCACTACAAAAAATGCCAA
>JANHZU010005732.1:67458-77482 GCA_032468055.1 Acrochordus granulatus | reverse complement strand
ACTTACAACTGCAACAACTTTTGACTGTAATTCTGGGCTCGATTGTGGTTATAAATTGATTACCTATAACTGTTTGAGGAACCCACCAGTTATTGCTCTTAGATATTCATTTGGTCTGCATGAAATGCTTCTTCCTATCCCTAAATATGGAATGCTTTTCTTTAGAAATGAGACTGGTCTCCAGTCTCTTGATTTATTAAAGACATTGTTTATCTGGCCTTTGAAATTACTAGCATTGGTTTAATATGGAAGATTGGGGAGTATTACTTTAAACTTTCAGTGTGGTCATGCTTATAAAAAGGGCTGTCAATAATGTTAGTGATCTTTGTTAAGAGACACTATAAAGGTAAAAGTTTGCCCTGCCCAGTCTGACTCTAAGGGGTGGTACTTATCTCCATTTGTCCAAAGATGCTTCCATGGTCATGTGGCCAGCATGACTATCCGCCAAGGTGCATGCGACATTGTTACTTTCCCACCGAAGGTGGTACCCATTTATCAACTTGCATTTTTGCATGCTTTTGAACTGCTAGGTTGGCATGAGCTGGGCAAATAATGGGAGCTCACCCTGTTATGCAGCACCTGGGTCTCGAAGCTGGGCTGCCAGCCTTCCAGCCAACAAGCCCAACATCTTAACCGCTCAGCCACTGCAGGGTGGTAACACCAAGGGTAATACTGTCTCCTTTTAAAAGACAGTATTACCCTCAGTAAATAAATCCAATACATTGATAAATAGCTTATGGAGCATTCCCCATTTTAAAAAGGGGCTTTGCCTAAATGGGGCTTTCAGTAGAACCCTCTTTGGATAGTGCATCAAAGATTGGACTTTGGAATTTAATTGTTGGTGAGACTTTGAATTTTTCCCCACGTACCAAAACTATTACCCAAGCCCTCCTGGAGGCAGTCAGGATCTCTGTCAACTGAAATTAAGCTTCCTCTAGTTCAGTTTCCACGTGGAGAACATGCAAGCATCTTAGGACTTCACAAAGTCCTTGAAACCCGGTTCGGAGCTGAGCATGAGCATGAGAGAGCTTCCACCTGGTTCGAGAAATCCTTCTGTCTCCCAGTCTGAGCTCTGCCCTTTGTCGTTGGAAGGTCAGATCCCGAACCCGCTTCTGTCTGCTTAGACTAGCTTGGAAGGTGCCTGTATGTTACCCTGGCAACACAACAGCCAATCACAGGGCACTTTTCCTCAACTGGCCAACTGCTGCACTGATTGGCCAGATCTGAAGCCATCTTTGTTGCTCCGCTCAGCAGCCCAGAAGCATCAGGAGAAGGAGCGCAGCAGAAGCCGGCTATTCTTTCTGCCTCCCTTTCCCTCAACCTGGGTTTCAAAAGAACTGTTTTTGAACATGGGTTTCAAAAGAACTGTGATAGGGAATAGGGTTTTCTTTTAAGCAAAATTAAAACGCTTAGCTGCTCTGTTTTTTTCCCTTTTCTTCCAAGTCAGGTGATAAGCAGAGCTGTGAAGAGGCTCCTTAATTCCTCAGAAAGCAATTTTCCCCAATGTAATCCCTTCAGTTACGAATCCAATCAGCTGCAGCATGATGGGAGTTGTAGTCCAGCTCATTCAAAGAGGGGAAGGCTGGGGAAGGCTGTTCTTGTGACAGTCTTAACCATGTATTCAGTGCAGGGGGGGTTGACAGCTCACTAGGAAAGAGACTCAGTACTGGATTCATCAGTCGCTAGGCAAATGTTGCTATGTTCTTCCACAGGCAAGAACTTCTCTCACTGTTTCTTTTTGGCAGCCAGCATTTTGAGGACTATTCCCTCTAAAATGGAGACTCCGTTTAGTAATTTTGTAGACTTGCCCCACTTCTGTTGCGTCAAAGTCACAATCCTTGTAACTGGTCCATTATGATAGGCTATTCAACTACACAAATGTTTCAACTGTTGGAATCAAAACTAAAGTAACAGCTACTCTTTATTAACAATAAATTTCACTGATTGTCTTTAAAACAAAAATTCTCTAATGATCAACATTATAAACATATGGGCATCTCAGTTGGAATATACATAGTATCAAAGAACAGAGCCAGTGGATCCTTTAGCACTTAACTACCATGTTGGCTATATATTACCTATAGTACTGAAGGCCGTAACCACTTGCTGAGATGTGTGGCATCTGGTTGTTTGGATTCCATACAAATAATGTCTTTTCTGAAAACGCATATCACATCAGCCAAGTTCTGTTTTCTGCAAAGTCCCATGTTTTTCTAGACCTTAGTTCCTGAACAGGTATCCTGCCAATTCCCTTGCTTCCTATAGGTAATCTGAAGATGAGAGGTGAGACAGCAGGAAACGCAGAAACTGGGACTAGACAAGATGGTTATGAAAATGCACCACTGCCATTGGTAGTCAAATGGACTGCAAGGAACCTGATACATCAAAAGAGCAGGAAAAACTTTGGGTTTTAAACTCATGCACATGCGTACAGCCATACACACACAGAGGCAAATCTGTATATTCTATAGATGCTGATCTTTATTATAATTAGGGCTGCTTAATATATGAATAAAGTTAGTTATCTATCCAAGCCTCATCCTTGATTTGTCTGTTAAGCTTGTTGGTATACTTTGCATTCCTGAAGAGGGATTTATTGTTAACATCAAGGAATAGCCATGAAAAACTTTATATTTGTATTTTGCCAAGAAGTGCAGGACAACAGCTCTAGTAGCTATTCCTCTTGATTCTCACCTGCCCCCAGATGGAAGCTTCAATTTAGATTTTACTATGAAATTGCCCAAGTTCATTCACAGAATTTCACAAATAGTTCAGACAACAACCTCCATATGTTATCACCAATATTTCCCCATTCTTATTTTCATCTTGTTTTCTTTCCAGAAAAAAAAAACTTAAGGAAAAAAAAAGTAGAATAGCTGCAAGGTGCCTTTTTGTCTAGTAGTACTGAAAGCCCACCACCTAAAACACTTTGAGGGTGTTTGTTACCCTTATCCAAGCCCTGTGCTTTTAGCATTACACTTCTCTAGCTGTCTCTTTGGTTCCCTGAAACCAATTCTTATTTACTTATGTCCATCTTAATTCTGCTCTGCTCTGCTTCCTTTTGCTAGGAATTTAATCCTGAGGAGTTTTACCACTTGCTGGAAGCAGCTGAGGACCATGCCAAAGAGGGACACCTGGTGAAGACAGATATTCCCCGTTACATCATTAGCCAGTTGGGACTTACTCGAGACCCATTTCCAGGTAACGCAACCAAAACTATCTGCCATCCAAGCAGCCTTGTCCCTGTATATGTACCCTAGTCACAATATCTGTTAAATGTCAAGTGACCATGCTTGTGTGTCATTTCTTGCATGTATTAGCATGGTCATCTCATAACTCCTTTGGATTTGTCATGCTGACTATTCAATTTAACATTACACAGATTCCACACAGCACAAATGTGTTCTTTTTCCTCACTAAGATTCTCTATTCTGGGGCCACTTTTGTTCCTTCTGCAGCTTTCAGGTAAATCTGTCTGACTGCTTATTTTATTTAGTGGATAGGATATAAATAAATCAACACAGAGTTTAGTTCCACTTAAAAGAGTTGGAAAAACAGATTGACCAGAATAACCTGTAGGCATCTTTCTTATACCTGAACAAAGAAGTCAAATTTATTTAGGAGTTATTAAGAATGTATTAACAAAGTGTCCCATAGAAAGGAGAAGAAAGTAAATTGTGGTCTATTGGCAAGTCTCTGGGTCTCCATCTTGCATCTGGTGATTCCTGAGATTCTTCTGAAGAATGTTTGTTTGTTTATAAATAGTAAAGGCAGGATGCAAATAAATGCTGGAGTAGATGAACATAGTGGAAACATTTTCCAAAAACCAGAGAAGCTACCAGTGAAACCTTAATTATTAAGAAATTCCAAGCATGCATACTTTTTTTAAAAAATGTAAAGTTTAAGTTTTATACCATCAGGGATGGTATAAAAGGAAAATCAGCCTACTTAGTTGTAGAAGTCTGGTTATGATAGGGAATTGGAATCTTTACATGGCAAAAAGATTCTTCAAAAGACTCTAGACTGATGCTGGATGAACAGCAAATCTTTTCTCATCTTGACCCCAAACACTATTACAGCAAACCTTATCATGAAGCATCAACTGTTCCTCAAGTGCTTGACATAAAACTATTCCTCCAGTGCTTGACAAATGAAATTCAGAACCCCACTGTCTTTCTTTTCTCAATTGTAGCTAAATATAGACAACGTAGCATTAAAAATTGTATGGCAAGGCACTGATAGAAAATGTCCAAATTTCACTCCTTTCAGACTTCTACCAAGCTAAATAACTTTCTAATTGTTGTGTGTTAATTGGACTGAATTATTTAAAAGTTGATACTCTATTCCATGACATCTAAGAATGAGAAATTACTACAGGTGGCAGATTCCAAAAGCTGGATTACATTATTTGCTTTATCTCAATAAACCCAAGAACAAACTGCACACAATATGAAGGACTTTTGGAGTGGCTCCAGCTGCAGGCATCTGGGCTCTGGATTTTATTAGGCTGATAATTCGGGAGTTGTTAACCTCTTTCCTTCCTGTTGGCCACCTATTCAAAACTGACCTTTTATTTCTTTTTTTTTCTTCTCAATGGAAGAAGCATTGGATTCATCATGTGTGGTTGATCCAGAAATAGGATTGAGACTTGTTTAAAGTAGTCCAGCTAGGAATCATGATTGGATTTCCAGAAAAGTAATAATGGAATTTTCATGCAAATTCTGGAAAGTGATAGATCAAAGGTCCCAGGTGCTAGAAGGTCTGTTGCGTGTTTCTTCATTGGAATGATTTATTTTTTATTGCTTCAGCTTGTCAACATACATTTTCACACTTGCAAGGTAGCATATAGTTGTCTACATCCAGTATAAAATGTATGCACATACATGTGTATATTTCTCTAAGCCAGATTTCATGAGTGCATTTATGTTGTACTGTGAGTGTGAGTGAAATTGCCAATAAGTGCACATCTACGTAAAGAGGTTCTTGCATATCTGCTGTGTGTTGAGTTGCATGCAGATGTGCTTGCAAATGCATGGTTGAATCTTCTGATCTGTCATTAGAGCACATGGAGCTTTCATATCTATCCATTTACACCACATGCATGTGCCTTTGTGTGTATGCATGGCTCTGTGTGTGTCTAGGTTTCACCCTTTCTGTGCTTTCATAAATGACAACAGGGTTGCTAAAGCCTTGTTCCCTTGGCTCTCCCTTTGGCTCTTCCCAAATCTTGTTGTCGTCAGATGTGCTGTATGTGGAGGAGCACGATAGTGGAGGATCCAACACACCTGAGACAGAGGAGTTCACCGAGGTCAGTATATGGATCAGCTCAGCCAACCTCATCCTAGTTCTTGGCCACCCTCCCAGTTTTTCTCCACACAGGGACTCATACACCTTTATTGCATTTTGTTCACCATACTAAGCAAATGTTCACTTGGTTGATACTGGAGCAGAGGAGAAAGTGAGTCTGTTGCTACTAAACCTCAGAGGAATATCCAAATAAATTGCCTTTCCTTGTCCCCCACAGATGCCCATGTTCAGAACTTTCATTCTTTGGAATTCAGGATTATATTTAAATATTTATGCACTGTTTCTACTGGCAGCAACTAGAAATAAATTAAACATAAATTGTATAAATGTTATTAGTATGCTTGGGGGGGCATTATTGTTACTTAAATAGCTGCACCTCTTCTGTGATCTCCAGGACATTGTGTTGTTTTGAGAAGTAGGGAAGTGATTGTGATGTTCTTCAGTCACTATTGTATTTTTCATACATTCATTTAATACTGTACTTAGCTTTCCAGGGTAGATTTTTTCCCAATATACTTGCATATCACCTATGTAAATTAATATTCATATGAGAGAGGCAGCCTATAGTAGATTGCATTTCTATGCAGAAGTAAATCCTCCTCATACAGACAATGCCCTAGATAGAGTAATTAAGATACAATTAATATTATTTCTCAATCAGAGACCTAATTTCAAAGAGCTGTCTAGGCTAGGCTTGGCTTGTGGAAGCGATTTGCACTAAGCCATTACTTTTTTTACTCTTTCCCCTTGGACAACTAATAGGCTGTCTATCCAGTAAATTACCATATTGCAAGTTTCCTTCAGTTTCAACAGCTGTTTTTAGCTTTTGTTTGGAATGAGGGGCACGTTAGCTGAAATACATGCATCCAAACCCCTCGTGGACATTTTTAATTTTATTTCAAACTCTTTAGACCTTGAGGTGGGTTGGTTTTGAGCTGTTGAAAAATGATTGAAGTTATGTGCAATGTAGTAAACAAATGTCAGATTTGTTTGTTACAAGGAAACAACATCTTTTATATTGTGCTTAATAAGAAATGAAATTAATGTGCCCTTAACTGAACTAAGTTAATCAACTAAGAATTATGTTGATTAATCTTTTAAAGATGAATTTCTGAAAGGTGTCAGTAAGGCTGTATGCTATAGTTAAAATCTACTTTTTGATTTTTTACAGTGCAGCTGAAGGTATTGGAAAGCTATTGTTAGTTCTTACAATAAATTGGCTTGAGGCTAGCTAGATATCGAAGCTAGCTCTGCACAGCAGCAATAGTTAGAAATGAGTGAAAAAAAGGGAAGAGAAGGAAAATCCATTTATTGAAGAGAGAAGGACTCTGAAAGAGAGGAGTGACATGGGTGGCTGAAAGACAAGTCTAGGCACTGCTGGAAGAATGGGAGCTAGACAAGTGGTTTATGAATGTGACTGAGGGAAGATAAGAGGGGAAGATAAGAAGAAATGACCATGGTGGAAGGTCTAGGATATTAATCTTAATTCTTGGTTTTTAGTGCCGAGGGTGCATTGGTCCCGAACCTTTCTAGTTCTCAGGCTAGAATGCTTCCTAATCTCAATCTCTCCCATACAACAGTCCGTTAATAATTCAGTGGTGGCTTATTTCTGTTTTGGACAGAAAAGGCTGAATAGAGAGATAGTGAGGGAATCTCTTGCATCTCCTCTTGGAAGCTCATCAAATGCATGATTCTTTCAGAAGCACTGGAAGGCCAACCAACTGCTCTTTGGAGTTAAATTGGCAGATTGCACAAGGTTTTCAGTGTCCTTTTCAATTTATTAAATTAGAATGGTATATTTTTGATTTTTAAATCACAGTGAATCAATTAAGTCTTTTAATATGCAAATGTTTTAGAATGTAAATAAATGGTAGAAGAATACTTAGGTCTTCACAATTTTCCTGAAGATTTGCAAAGATCCCTCATACTTTGTTTTAGCCCTAATTTTTTTGGAGCAAGAGCTCAGCTCATAGTTAGGTCACTGAAAGATCTATTGTAGATTTCAGTCTAGAAAAGGTAATACAGCTTTGTCCTAAGTTTCCTGTTTTTTATTGGTAAGGATGTAATTAAAATACATGTGACTTGCAGGCCTTTATTAAAGAACAGAGTTTCTGCCTAAATAAAAGTTTTTCCATTATTAGGACATGAATGCTATTGCTTAACTATGAATTTTATTTGTGCACTTGGCTCTTCTTTCGTTTTGATATTTCCACATTTATAAATGAAATATTTCTGAATGACAGAATTCAGATTCAGATGCTGATTTAACCTGTATATAAAAAGCATTCTAAAAGGGTAAAATGTTGTTAGAACTGAATTTATTTTTCCATATCAACCTTTTATGGCCTCACACTCCACATGCTTGATATTGCAGAGTCGTGGGACTACTACAAAGCCAAAGAAGCCACCAGGAGAAGGAGACTTTGAAACTATTAAACTTATAAGCAATGGGGCATATGGGTGAGTGCATTTACTTAGCATCAGACTCCTTGGATCCATCAGCTGCAGGAAAGGATCTTTGCTTCTGGGTCAGCATTGCAGCTCCAAATCAAGTCTGCTTCAAATGCTTACTTGAGCCAGTCATTCTGTTCCTACAATGGTGAAGTAGCTCAGGCTGCTTCTGTACACATTCACAGCAAATTAGAACAGCAATTCAAAGAACCTATACAAATAGATTATGACTATTAAAATGTTTTGTGTTTCAATTATTTGATTAATAAATGAAATAAATGTTAGCCTGATGCTGAAGCGGAGTCTAGATACCAGACAGGCCTGACAAGGAATATTTTCCTCAAGGAGGCACTAGCATTACTGGAACTATATGGGCATTTGGAGGACAATCTCTGAAGACAGTGAATATGTGGGAGGAGGTATTCTCTCTAATTCCAAGATCTTAAATCCAGGATAATTCTGGATTCTGACTTTCAACTGAGAAATAACCCAAAATTATTTTTCTGTCTTAAAATGTGCCATAATGAAGTACACTGAGCATGTGAGTATGTTTAAGTTCTTCCTGTACACAGCTTTGCCTTGCATTTCCTATTTATGGAAAGGGAATAAGAACCTAAAAATGCCTGTTGCTGATTTCTGCTTCCTTCTTCTCCCTCAGAGCTGTGTATTTGGTACGGCACAAAGAGACCCGCCAGCGCTTTGCCATGAAAAAGATTAATAAGCAGAACCTCATCTTGCGCAATCAGATCCAACAAGCCTTTGTGGAACGTGACATTCTGACTTTTGCAGAGAACCCCTTTGTGGTCAGCATGTTCTGCTCTTTTGAAACTAAACGGTACCTCTGCATGGTCATGGAATACGTTGAAGGTATGCAGCCTCAGAATTTGCAAGGATTGGTACCAGTGAGATTCATGGTCTTTATGACAAATCTTCATCCAATATCATGCAAGAGTTATGTTAGCAGTAGTCCATGGGAATCAATTGTATTGATATGCCCTAGATTCAGGTCATTTGCAGTTTTATCCAAACTGAATCCTCCAAATATCTTAGACTTCAACTTCGGTAATCTCTAATTCCAACATAGGCAGTTCTAATCCCAGCATTATAGGTGAAGTTAGTGTATCTGAAAGCAGTGATTTAAACGGTTGCATTAGGATGCTTAATTTTATAAAAAAATATGTTTAATAGTGCATTGTTTGTAAAAACCCTGACAGAATATAACAAATATCTTACTAAATATAATAGTGAATGTGTCAATAAATATATTACTTAAAAGAATGATAGCTGGGAGGTGAGCATATCTCAGTAATTAAGCATATGTTTTTTATGCAGAATAATTCATGTTCAGTCCTTAAAATACCCAGAAAAGGTGAGGGAAGATTTCTGCCTGCAACTTTGAAAAGCAGTTGTCCATCTGGCTAGACACTCTTGAACTAGCTTGCCTAATGTATTGACTTCATATAATTTTCCAGATTGGAAGCAATTGTCTGCAAGGCAGACAATGGCCAATAATGGCCATTGCAATTGTCTGCAAGACATCAAAGTGTATAACTTTAAATTGTGCAGAGCTATCTGAGGATTATGATCTCTTATCCTCTTGAAACTGTCAGGGATTTGAACTCATCTTTTCAATCATGTGATGCAATCTCTCAAAGAAGTTGGAAAGATCCAGTTCTGACTTTTCAGGATCATGCCAGAGAATACTTGAAGAACTTTAAGAGATAAAATAATATGAAGAGAAGAAGCTGTCTCTGGTTTAGTATCCAGTACATTCCTATCGTGCCCAATAAGTCTGGGACATTGATAAATTCTTTTTCTTCTGACTAGCCTTTTTGGTTGGACTTGAAAGTCAAATGATGTGTACATAGATGCCACAGTACAAAATTTTATGAGAACTTGGCATGGATTTTCCATACCTGACTGAATTGGGCAGCTAGCAGCCAGGGAGATAACACTGATGCTGTTTCAGCCAGCCCCACAGGTGTCTCTTCCAAGAACATTGCAAATTCCTTCATTCTCATGTGATCCATGGCTTGGTCTCTTTGAATCTCTTAACCCAGAGGATGCCTTGAAAACATCTAAAATACATATTGCTCTTAATTTTAAATAAGTAGATTTATTAGTTGAAAACTCAGTTATAGTTTACCAGGAGTTATATAATGGCAGTGAACTAGGTATGTTGTTCAGTTGCGCAATCGTGTCCGACTCTTCGCGACCCCATGGACTACATTACGCCAGGCCTCCCTGTCTTGCACTGCCTCCCGGA
>JANHZU010005732.1:57090-67358 GCA_032468055.1 Acrochordus granulatus | reverse complement strand
CTCTGGCAGAGCTCTCATCTTCATTAGAGCACACAAGCCCCCCAACCACAACAAGGTGGTGCCTCACTGGGGGGGAACTAGGTATGCCTTATAACTAACAAATTTAAGTTAATAAAATATATTACAGAGACATACGACTTCTGTTGTGCCAGGCTAGTGTGAGGCACATAATGAGAGGAGCTTTAGGAGTTTTAAAGAGTGAAATGTGTATTTTAATCAGCTGAAAAGATTTCAACCTTTTTCCCTCTTAACCAACAAAAACAATGTAAAAATGGTGTCATTTTGTGGGATGTGGGATAGGCCCATGGTTGCCATGGAAGCCATGAACTCCTAAGCTGCCTTCGAAGCCAAATCCAAGGATGGCAAATTGAAGTCCCCTAGGACTATAAGCCTGGGGAACTCCATCACCGGCCCTGAGATGGCTTCCAGCAGCTTAGGCAAGGAAGATGCTTTGCAGCAGGGAAGCTGGTACAGTAGTGTCCCAACTAATCTAGTGAGCTGAGCTTCAGGAACAAGATCTCACAACCCTGAAGGCAAAAAGAGATTATCAGATGACCACTGCCACCCCACCTCCCCTGCCCTGGGGTCTCATCTCGTGCTAAACATTAAACCCAGCTGGACACATCTCTGGGAGAGGAACACCTCCCTCTGGAGTCAGCCAGGTCTTTGTAATGCATGCCAGGTCAGCTTGTTCCTCCTCAATGATGTCACAAATGAGAGGAGACTTATTATTGACTGACCTGACGTTCAGCAGCAGCAGCCAGACTACAGGGTCCCCGAGGGTATGCTGCCCAGGGACTGGGCTTTAGTGCAGAGGGTCGTAACATGCCATCAATACTAAATATCAGGGGTGTCTCTCCCTGCAACGGCCTGCCCTCTAGCTCCCATAACACCCCATGCCTGACACCACTTGTATATGTTGTCCTGTCCAGGAACCCCCAAGTAATGTTCCCCCTCCCATCCTAACCTCCTTCCTTCCAGAGCCATGACTCTGCCATGCCCTGCACTCACTCACCAATCACTCTCCCAAACACCCTGGGAGAAGGATGAAGGAGGGAGAATTAGCATGGCTGGAGAATATCAGCAAGCATTTTGTAGAAGTTATTAAGGAAATAGCATTTACTTGGACTTTCAGAAAACTGTTGACATAGATTCCTGAACAAATTGAATAATTGTGGAATAAAAGTTGAATCATCTTAAGATTTAGTAACCAACTGAAGGACAGAAAATTGTTTGTGCCCAGTTCCTCTGTATTGGGATTGATGCTTGCTCATAAATTAGCTGATGAAAGCAAAGTAGCAAGTTTGCTAATGATGTTGGATTATTTAGACTGGCAAATTAGGAAAAGAAATATTCAAATGAAAAACACTGAATATAAGCAACTATAAAATTGAGAAAGCCTTTTGGATAAAAGGTGAAACGTCTTCTACTTGAGAAAAAAATCCAATCCAGATGCCTGTTTTTTAAACTTTTGTTGCGATCCTATTAGTAAAATAGTAAAAACTCCCATTCCAATAATGGGTACTTAGTGCAGATTTTAGCTCTATGATTGGGTTTGCTTAATCTGAACATAGTGGTTAATAATATAGATCTTCATGCTAAATGAAAATTGTTAAATTATGAGTTTTATTCTACAAAATAATGTGATAGCTGTTCACCTTGATAGCTTTAAAAACCTATTCAGGTATGCAAGGCCTTATATGGTATACACCTAAGTAACCTGGAGGCCATTTAATCCCATGCAATTGGTCCTATGTTTTCAGAAGGGCATCTTTTTTAGATCTTGCCTCCAAAATGTTTACAACTGATAACTAAGCCAGCTTTTTCTATGGCAAGGCGATTGTAGTTGAGTTTGTTTTCCCCATAATACAGTATAATGGAGGGCACAAAATCTATTTTGAGTTTTTAATGCTCTTGATTATGGAATTTTTGAGATTTCTGCTTTTATAAGCCACCCAGAAGCATATAGGAATGGACAGTATATAAACTTGTAAAATGTTTAGGGAGGTAGGAAGGTAAATTTGTAGGTGTGTTGTAATTGGACACATTCATAGAGAATAAGGCTATCAGTTTCTACTTACCATGTTGGTACAATCCCTGGAATTCTGGTTTATAATAAACCAGTATGCACAAATAATTGAGAATTCTCAGAAATTCTAATTTAGCATGTCTTCTGAATGAGGCTATTTTTAGATAACATCAGATAGCATACCTTTGATCAACAGAAATGCTCTTGTTGTGGGTTTCTATAGGCATTTGATTGACCAGTGTAGATATAGAATGCTAACAACAGTCTCTAGCATCACACGTCTTAATGTTCTTGAGACTGCAAGTTTCAATTAAAGAACTGGAGAGAGTAGTAGCCTTAATAGAACAACATCCTAGCCTCCTCCCTAACCATTTTACCTTCCTCCTAGCAGGTGGGGATTGTGCAACATTGTTGAAGAACATTGGGGCTCTGCCTGTAGAAATGGCCCGTATGTACTTTGCTGAGACTGTCCTGGCCCTGGAGTACCTGCATAACTATGGCATTGTCCATCGTGATCTCAAGCCTGACAAGTATGAAGTTAAAAGACAAACCTGTCTTTAGTTATATTGAGGAAATGATTATGACTGGTTCTCTCTGATGTTTGTTCTCTGGCTTTTTCCACAGCCTACTTATCACTTCCATGGGACACATCAAGTTGACAGACTTTGGTCTTTCCAAGATGGGGCTAATGAGCCTCACCACAAACCTATATGAAGGACATATTGAGAAGGACGCCAGGGAGTTTCTAGACAAACAGGTGGAACCCTGATTAAGTCTTTATGTGATTGATATATGTTAAATGTGAAAAAAAGGCAGATATTCAAAATACATAAAGCTATGTTGGAAAATTGCATGAAAATAGTGCTGTATTATACTGAATCTCTGAATCTTATCTCCGAATCTAGTAGATTCATTTTTTCATTTGTTTTTTATATCTGGTGGAAACTTTAAATTGAAACTAGCAGGCATGCTGAGTTGTTAATAATAAAGGAACTTTTTTATTGCTTCATGCTAACATATCAGTGCTTGTATACTTAGAAAAACACAATATAAAATTGTGTTATATGTAAAAGAGAAAATTATTATGCTTCCCATACTTAATTGAACCAAAAGACACTATACACTGCATATTTGTGAGATATCTGGCACTCAGTGGACCAGTATTTCTGATAGCTGTATGTAGACAATGTCTTAACAGGTGTGTGGGACCCCTGAATACATTGCACCTGAAGTGATCCTTCGCCAAGGTTACGGGAAGCCAGTGGATTGGTGGGCTATGGGCATCATTCTCTATGAATTCCTGGTGGGTTGTGTGCCATTCTTTGGAGACACTCCTGAAGAGCTGTTTGGCCAAGTCATCACTGGTACGTGAGAACAAATGTTGCTCCACTTAGGAACTCATTTGCTATCTTAGAGTTTTCAGCATCTAGCCTATCTTGGCTGAGGAAAAATTAATCATGGTCAGTGTTGGTGAGTACTTGAACAGGAGACCAAAGAAGCCTTAGATGAATTTTAGACTAAATTTGCAGATAAAAAAGGCAGAGGAAATTCAAACTACTTCTTTCCTGCTGCCTAAAAGATGCATGCATATTTCCATGAAGTCACAAGGAGTTGAGCTCATCTAAAAGGAGACTTTTCCTTTAGTTAAAGCAATGAAATGGGAGAGGTGAAGAGCATCATGAAATTAAAAGCGAAGCATTGTTTAGAACCAACATTTTGAGGAACAGCTTCTGCTGTCCTATATATTTGAAATACAACTCAGTTACATTATTTAAGCTGCAGCCTCAGTAAGAGGAGCCATTTTAATAAGGCTTATCTTTTGGACCTCCTTTGACCTGATCTGTTTTCCCATGCTACCACTATCAGATCGCATCTCCCTGTCTCTATTTCCTTGCTTTCAGATGACATCTTGTGGCCAGAAGGAGAGGAGGCACTTCCATCAGATGCTCAGCATCTGATCTCCTGCCTTCTGCAAACTAATCCTCTTCTCCGCCTGGGAGCAGGTAAGGTCAGATGAGAGAGTTGTGGGTATATTGTGTTCAAAACAAGAGCGGTTCTTTTCCTTCCTCTGAAATGCTACAACCTTAGAGATCAAAGTGTTGACCGACTATGGCCTTAGCAAGTATTTGCCCATATTGATTAGTTGAAAAGAATTAATCCCTTTTCATCCCTTTTCCCCACCATCTCTGGCAACAGAACCCAGATTTTTAAACTAAGCTTCACAAAAATTGCTTGGCCCTTCCTTTATTCTTGCAAATAGATAAATAGGTACTACCTCAGTGGGAAGCTTACAGCATCTGTGTGCCTTGGTGTATAGTGATGCCAGCCACTTGACTGTGGAAGTGTCTTCATTCCCTAGAGTCGGCCACAACTGGCAGGGGTAACCTTTACTTTTACCTTTTTTCCTTTATTCTTAGGATGATTTTTGATCTTGTCCAGTAGAGGAGAGCAAAACTCTGTGTTTTTCTTTTACACAGGTGGTGCCTATGAAGTGAAACAGCATGCATTTTTTAAAGACCTAGACTGGAATGGACTTCTAAGGCAGAAAGCAGAGTTCATCCCTCATCTGGAATCTGAGGAAGACACCAGCTATTTTGATAGCAAGTTTTATTTCCTTCTCCAACTCCCTGACCCTGAATATTTTGGTTAATAGTCTAAGCTTGGCTGAAGCCAGTGCTCCAGCTATCCTTATCATACATCACTAAATCAGGATTGCTCATCTTGCCTTTATAGAAAGATGCCAAATACTTTGTGATTTTATTTCCTTTCTTGATGCAAATAGCAGCTGTGAATGAGCAATTTTCATTAGGAACACAGAAGAGAGGAAAGGGCAATGTAGTTTAGAGGGATGATTCTGATTTGCCAAGCAGAGTAGCTGCCTGTATTTCCAGATAAGGCAGAAAAATGTCCTTGAGCAGTGTTTCTCCACCTTGGCAACATTAAGATGTCTGGACTTCAGTTGTCAGAATCTGGGGAGTACTGGCTGGAGAATTCTGGGAATTGATTGAAGTCCAGACATCTTCCAAGTAGTCCTTGACATACAACCAAAATTGAGCCTGGAATTTTGGTTGTAATTATGGTCATATGTTGAGTCATCACATCATTGGACTCGATTTTATAGTCATTTTTACGTCAGTTATTAACTGAATAAATAATGATAAAATGATAAAATTATGATAAAATCCAGTTTATCCAGTCGGTTTTTTTTGCTGGAAAATGGCAAAAAAATCACAAAACATGACTCCAGGACATGGAACTGGTTGTAAATGCAAGCCAGTTGCCAAGCACCCTAAATACAATCACATGATCACAGGTGTGGTGTGGCAGTCATAACTTCAAGGATGTGTTATAAATAACATTTTTTGAGTTCATTGTAATTTTGAATAGTAATTGACAGGTGCGAAGGACCAGGACCAGGTAGTGACATTCAAGCCAACAGATTTATTGGTCCTACAAGATGACAAGAATTTATCCAACTGCCTGTTGAACACCTCCACAGCTAAGATAAGGTTCAGTGATCCACAGGAAGGTTAGATTTCTGACACTCGAGGACGCAAAGTGATACTAAGTTGACCCCATACTTCAATGCTTCTTCCCCTGGATCAGCCCTCCCTTCTCCCACAGTCATTAAGTGATTAGTCATAAGTCAAGGATTACCTGTAAAGGTTGTTACACTGTCTTAGAGAGTGACTGGCAGTCAATCACCAGTGCTGAACTAAGAGCCAATGCTCTGGCACAGTGAAAGGACTCTGTCAGTGTTCCTGGAAAAGTTTTAAAGGATATCTACCTTTCTGTCTGATATTTGATGCTGATTGTCTTGTGAAAACAAGATCTGTGAAATTCTGAGAGAAGAAATGTTATTGTTCTTATAGCCCAGCTGGTTATGAAGCATTAAAAGAGAACTGTTTTGAGGCACTTTATAAAGAAATTTTGTTTACTTGAGGCTACTTCCTTGTTTGTTGTAGTGGAAGTATTCTTCTGGGCACAGGAATGCAGAAATATTGGGCAATGACCCAGAAGTTACAACTGGAACTCTATGAGCCTCATGAGCCCTTCTTTCTCTTTTCAGCCCGTTCTGATCGTTACCACCACATTAATTCTTATGATGATGATGATACGACTGAGGATGAACCAGTGGAGATACGCCAGTTTTCATCTTGTTCTCCCAGATTCAGCAAGGTAAAGTCCTGAACTTACTGTAGTTCTTACTGAGAGCCAGTTTGGTTTTGAGGGTAAAAGGTTGGACTTGAAACCAAGAGACCCTGACTTCTTGTTTTCCCTTAGGTAAAGAGATTTTAGACCAGTCCCTCCCTCTCAACCCAACCAGAAGTGGCTGTAGTGAATAAAACAGGAGAAGGGAGCATTATGTATGCCCCCTGGAATTATATAAAATAAAGGTGGAATGAAAATCTAATAATAAATATTGATTTGTAGCATCTTTATGACAACACTATGGAGTGCATATAAATTGCAGGGATGGCCGTTCTGTCACTCTCCCAGTTTGGAGCAGAATCTATAGAGTGCCAGGTTTGATCACCTGGCATTTTTTATTTTATTTATCATATTTGTATAGCAACCCATTTTGTAAGACCGTTTTTCTGGTTTTAAAGAGCATATATAAATATGTTTAAGTTAAAAAATAATACCTTAATTTTTGAAACTAAGATTGATTCATCCATAGGCTCCTAAAATGTGATTTGTGTAGACATTTGAATAATCCCATGAAGTGAACAATGCTTTTGCTGCTTTTATTTTTAGCCTGCCATGTCCAAAAGACCATTTGTCTTTTTGAAATTTGAAATGTCTAAAATTTGCATCATGAATATGAAATATGAAATTTGAAATGTCTAAAATTTGCATCATGAATATGCACATATTTCAAATTGCAAAGTTAAGGAAACAAGGATTAAGGATAGTTATCATCAATCTCATGGAACACTTTTTCACTCACACATAAGTTGCCATGTGACTATGTTTTCTTCCCTCTATGTTTGCTGAGATAATCTGTATCTGAGGGGAAATCAGTTTTAGTAGATGATTAGCAGGGGAATTGGAGCTTAATTACCAAAGCTAATTCTCAATGTGTTCTCTTACTGAGATTTTTTTTTCCTTCTTGATAGATGGAAAAAGTGGTTTGGAATGGATTGGGAAGCAAGTGGGAAAACTGGCCAACAGGAGAGGGTGAAAGCTCATCATTAATTTTTGTGTTGGGGAGACAGTAGTTGTTTCCTATCTTGGGACTGGAGCTGAATTTGGATGGGATTGTGGCTATATTATGTCATATTTGTTGTTCAGTCACACAGTCATGTCCAACTCTTCATGACCCAATGAAATGCAGCACACCAGGCCCTCCTGTCCTGCACTGCCTCCAGGAGTCCACCCAAACCAACGCCCATCACATTGACTATGCTATCTAATCATCTCATCCTCTGTCGTCCCTTTCTTCTTTTGCCTTCGATCTTTCCCAGCATCACATCATGGTCTTTTCTAATAAATTCTCTCTTTGCATTATGTGGCCAAAGTATTTAAGCTTCACCTTCAGTATCTGTCCCTCCAATGAGCAATCAGGGTTGATTTCACGTAGGATTGACTGGTTTGATCTCCTTGCCATCAAAGGGACCCTCAAGAGTCTTCTCCAGCACCACAATTCGAAGGCATCAATTCTTCAATACTCAGCCTTCTTGATAGTCCAACTATCACAGCCATACATTACTACTGAGAAAACCATAGCCTTGACTATACAGACCCTTGTCAGCAAGGTGATGATGTCTCTGCTTTTTAATATGCTGTCTATGTTTACCATAGCTTTTCTCCCAAGGATCAAATGTCTTTTAAATTCATGGCTGCAATCACCATCTGCAGTGATCTTGAAGCCCAAGAAGGTGAAATCTACCACTGCTTCCATTTCTTTCCATTCTACTTGCCAGGAAGTGATGGGACCAGTTGCCATGATCTTAGTTTTTTTAATGCTGAGTTTCAAACCAGCTTTTATACTCTCCTCTTTCACCCTCATCAAGAGGCTCTTTAGTTCCTCTTCATTTTCTGCCACTAGAGTGGTACTCTGCATATTTGAGGTTGTTGATATTTCTCCCAGCAATCTTAATTCCAGCTTGTGATTCATCCAGCCCAGTATTTTGTATTATGTACTCTGCATATAAATAAGCAGGGTGACAATATACAGCCTTGCCCTACTCCTTTCTCAGTTTTGAACCAATCCATTGTTCCATGTCCGGTTCTTACTTTTGCTTCCTGACTAGCATACAAGTTTCTCAAGAAACAGGTAAGGTGGTCTGGTACTCACATCTCTTTTAGAATTTGCCAATTTGTTGTGATCCACACAATCAAAGGCTTTAGTGTCGTCAATGAAGCAGAAGTAGATGCTTTTTCCATGATCCAGCGAATGTTGACAATTTGATCTCTAGTTCCTCTGCCTCTTTGAAACCCAGCTTGTACATCTGGTAGTTCTCAATTCACATACTGTTGAAGCCTAGCTTGTAGTATTTTGAGCATAACCTTGCTAGCATATGAAATGAGTACAATTGATGGTAGTTTGAATATTCTAGCATTGTCCTTCTTTGGGATTGGAACGTAAACTGACCTTTTCCAATCCTGTGGCCACTGCTGAGTTTTCCAAATTTGTTGACATATTGAGTGCAGCACTTCAACAGCATCATCTTTTAGCATTTTAAATAGTTCAGCTGGTATACCATCACCTCTGCTAGCTTTGTTAGTAATGTTTCCAAAGCCCACTTGACTTCACACTCCAGGATCTCTGGCTTTAGGTCAGCAACCACATCACTGTTTATCAGGGATTTTTAGATCTTTCTTGTATAGGTCTTCTTTGTATTCATGCCATCTCAAATATCTTCAGCTTGTTAGGTCCCTACCATTTTTATCTTTTATCATGCCCATCTTTGCACAAAATGTTCACTTGATATCTCCAATTTTCTTGAAGAGATCTCTAGTCTTTTCCAATCTATTATTTTCCTCTATTTCTTTGCATTGTTCATTTAAGAAGCCTTTTCTCTCCTTGCTATTCTCTGGAAGTCTGCATTCACTTGGGTGTATCTTTCCCTTTCTCCTTTGCTTTTCACTTTCCTTCTTTTCTCAGCTATTTGAAAAGCCTCATCAGACATTTTTAAACATAATTTAATTTTGGAATTCCTTAAGCACCATATGGAAGGAGGAATTCATGTCTGTCATGTTGCTCACAGAAGCATGTTACCCATCCCTAGTTATTTGGTGGCTCTCCAGAGTTTCTACTGATAAATTTTTCTGCATTAATATAGAACTATATTTCTAACATCCTCTTGTGCAAACAGAATTAGTTTCAGTTATCTATAAATAGAAGAGCCGCCTTAACCACTGCAAAGATCCTTTTCTGATATCAAACAATAGATTTTAAAAAAGAATTTTGCCTATTCAAACTAATAATTATTCACCTACCATTATTTTTTAAAAAATATGTTTCTACTTAAATTCCCAGTCACAGAGCATCAGGAATTGCATGATTTTATGGTCACATAAAAATAATTCATCCAGCATTTTTAGCTAAGAATTCCTTTGCCTTAAGCATTTTGATGATATACAGCAGTTATCCTTATATGGATATGCTAACTCCCCCAAAAACTTTGACCATTTTGTAAATAAATATATTACCAGTGAATTATAGTTATTGTCCTTCATGTTTATGACTTTCTCTGAAGTCAACTTACATCATGAAAAGCAAGCTAATTTCCCTGAGCAAGTTTAATCATTCTGTAACATTTCATTCAACCTGTAATAGCTAGAACTCATTCCAAAAAGAAGTACAGTGGAACCTTGCAAGACGAGCACCTCGCTGAACGAGATTTTCGCAAGACGAGCAAAACAATTTTAATAAACTTTATTTCAGTTGACTAGCAGCAACTCGCAAGATGAGCAAGCTTCGTGCGATAACATGTGCATCATCAGTCAGTGCACTCTGTATTTCCCGTCCAGGCAGCAACTGCATGAGAGTTCTGCCAACACTGCCACATGAAGTTTACTGCATTACTGTCCGGGTGCTGTACTATGAGATGTTGCTGAGGGAAAAGGGAAAAGGCCCTGTTGCCTTGAGCAGCGGTGGCAGCAGCGGATCCTCCAAGCCAGCAGGGGGCACTGGACAGCAGCTGACCTAGCAACAGCCGAGGCCAGAATCTGCCTGGAAGCAGATCCATGAGTGCTGGTTAGTTTGTTCTATTTCTGCTTTATATTGTGT
>JANHZU010005731.1:68034-83041 GCA_032468055.1 Acrochordus granulatus | reverse complement strand
TGGAGAAGACTCTTGAGGGTCCCTTGGACGGCAAGGAGATCAAACCAGTCAATCCTACAGAAAATCAAACCTGATTGATCTTTGGAGGGACAGATATTGAAGCTGAAACTCAAGTACTTTGGCCACATAATGCGCAGGGAGGAGTCATTAGAAAAGACTGTGATGCTGGGAAGGATTAAAGGGAAGAGGAGAAAGGGATGACAGAGGATGAGATGGATAGACAGCATAGTCAGTGTGATGGGTGTGGGTTTGGGAAGACTCCGGGAGGTAGTGCAAGACAGGGGGGCCTGGTGTAATGCAGTCCATGGGGTCGCGATGAGTTGGACACGACTGCGTAATTGAACAACAAAAAAAAGTCCTACATGTAGAAGAAATCATTTTCACAATTATAAATGCTATCTCCCTATTAAATATACCCAAACACTAGTACTTGCTGAAGAGTTTGCAAGTATCAGTTTGAAAGTTTATCCTCGTAGCTAAAAAACAACAGGGTAAATAGCTCTCTGCAGAAACTTCTGTCCCTGTAGTTTTCATCCATTCTCTTATTTTTTTATTTCCTTTACCACTGAATACTTGAATTAACTTGACATGAAGTTTCTAGACACTGACCCACTTTCTGCTTTTTTCACTTTTGTTAAGACTCAATAAAAAAGAGAAAATAATGTTTTTTTCCTCAGGGGAGAATGTGCTTGTTTCCATACATTAATTCATTGGCTTCTCAAGAACAAGGTTTTGTACTCATATCTCTCCACCTCAATTTCGTCTCCATCCATTTTGTCAGCTTGTATGATGCTGGCCAAGAAAAAAGTTAAAGATACAACAATATATACTTTTATATGAGGCTAAAGAATTCACTCAAAGAAGATATCCTTTTGTTTTAGGGCAGCTACTGCAGCTTCTATGAGTTCTGTGTCCTGTTATGTGTGTAAGATCAGCTTTGTGTACAAGTCCTCTTCTTAACGCCTTTTCTCTTGCTTTTACTGATGCAGCTACACAACAGGCAAAACAGGAGAATTATTAGATAAGACAAGTAGCCTTCCTACCACCACTTATTCTTATTATGCTACTAGGTATACTTCTAAAGGAAAGATTGATGAGGAGAGAAAAGTAAGAGGGTTATAATGCTTTAGATGAGACAGCAAAGCTTATTAAAGCAAAGGCTGAAGCTTAGTACAGGTATATTAATCCTTCCAGCTATGCAGCTAGAAAATGTAGTGCTCAGGCCTGGGTCTTTGAATCACTATTCTCACTTTTTCCTCCAATATCTTTGTTTAATAATATATTAAAATGAGGGGGCAATTACACTGAAGAAAGACAACAGAAACAGATGAGTCAGATGTTTGCTGCAGGAGAGAGATACTGCAGCAATGTTTTCTCACAAACAGATTAACATGATTTCCAAGTCCCCAAACACAGATTTTTTTCCCCTCTTGTATTTCTGACTGCCCAGATTCTTGTTTATGCTGAAACAGTTACCTAGGGATTCATTAAAAATAGAGAGAGAGGAAAAAAAGAAGGCAGGGAAGCAGATCTGTCATAAGTATATAGAAAAGATCTTGGATTTGGAGGCATCCATATTAAACAATGAAATAAAGGATGCAAATGTGAGGAGTTAAAATTAAGATTTTTTGTCTTTTTAATCTTTCTTGGTAGACCTTAGAAACCTAATGCTTCTCAGGGGCACACAGAGCCAAATAAATCTAGATGTTCCCAGTCTAGTGATGGAAATCTTCAATAGAAATCAGGGAGTGAGTGACAATGTACAGCCAGATTGTGGTAGCCCTCTGAGCCCTACTGATATATCTGGATGAGTCTTTTGATGTAGAACAAAATGAAAATTTTCATTGGGGATAATAGATAGAGCTTACCTCTAGGTCACTTCTTAGCTGTGATAGCTGAATTAAACTGAGCAAAACTACTATGGAGAACTCTTCTCAACCTTCCCTAGAGTCTATCTGTTTACCCTATGGCCAAGTCTCATCAATTTCTTCTTCATGATAGGCTGACAATAGTAACTGGATTTAAGTAAATTATCCCCCCAAATTAGTAATCTTATATGTGTGTTTGCTCTGAACTAATCAGCAACACCATCCCCTAATTAAATCTAATTAAAAGTACATAATTCTCATGCATGATGACTGGATTAACATGGCAGGGTAGAATTCTGAAAATCTGATATCCTTTAATTAAGTTTCCCTTATTTTCTAGGGGATTATTTTATTCTGTAAATCATTTAGATGCCTTCCAGCATATGCCATTCAAAGCCTCAAAAATATAGTAACAATGACATCATAATTAAACAAGCTGAAAATGGAGGGGCAATTTTCATTATGAATAAAGTGGATTATGTAAAGGAAGCTATGAACAACTCCCAAACACTGTGTCAGATCTCACAGATATAGATCAGAGAGAATTACAGAATGCAATCTGATGAAAAAATATCCTAAGGACATGCAGTATATAATATCTATGTAAAGACAGTCCAGGAACCCCTAAAAAGTATCTTCTGGCTTCCCAAAAGCTTCCCAAAATACACAAATTAGGCAACCCAGGTAATCCAATAATTTCAAACATTGGAATTATCACAACTGGAATATAAAGTTTCATAGACTCTGTACTCAGAACTTGTGTTACCAGCACTCACAGCAATGCACATATGAGACACCATATGGTGGGGTTTAAGAGTTTTAAGGGATGATACAATACCTTTAGTATTTATGAGGTGATCATAGAGCTGTTTTGCTCTATAATTTCCTTGATTAAGAACATGGTCTTATTCTTGTAGCCTTAATCTATTCAGCAAAGCCCAAATTAACACATCAAACTTTCTTAAGAATCAAGATAGGACTTGTTTTGTTTCCTGTTGCTTTAAAGTACATAAGAATATTCAAATGGCAACTTATGCATAGCCAGAAATGCTGGGCATTTGCTCTGTATATGGAGTGAGACAAATTAGTATGAATTAAAATAAAATACTCATTTTCAATATATATGCAATGGATTTATTCCCTTGTAGGGATTGCATGATATTATAATATTATGAATGACATATAGCTTTGGGGAGATAATAGTTGAATGTATTTGTTTATACACATTAAGTTTCCCCTCTAGCAAAGTTCAAATTACCCTATGGCAGCTAAGGAATCAGCTAAGTATACCACATTTCTCAGACCTAAAATGAATTGGTAATGCTGAAAGGGATATGGAAATAAATCCATTTGCTTACTTAACACACTACCTTGACATGGTTGTGGAGCTTGTGTGTTCTGAGGAAGAAGAATGCTATGACAGAGGTTCAGCCATACTGGACAGATCTCAGCAGAAGAGCCAGACAGAATGTCTCTCCTGTAAACAATATGGTGAGATGTAATTTACAGAAACCCACACTGGCTCAGTAATCACTTGGGTCAACAATTTGTTACAAATCAAGTCCAACAAGAAGAGGATATCTGAAAAAATGCACCATTTCTGAAAAGAACAACATCCAGAATGTAAATAACAGAACAGAAGCTAGCAGATCAACACTGATTAATATTACATAATAAATTATGTGCAGAAGCAGAATTGGAAGGACTGTAAAGGGCTAACCAGCACAAAGAAATCAAACGCTTGCCAAAAATAACCCATTCTGTAGAAGCAAACCAGGGGGAGTTAGCAGTTGAGGAAGTCAGCATAGCTATTGAATTATTTTCATTCCCAAACCAAGCACCCTCTCCTCTGCCTTCTCCTCAGAAAGAACAAAGCCCTCTAACTAAAAAGGAGAGAAATTGAAACAAAGAATATCTAAGCATCTAGAACAGCACAAGGATGCCTATACTGAAGCTTGTTCCAAAGAAACAACTAAAAGAAATATTAGAACATGCTAACACTGTAATATCAAATATAAGCACCAGCTCTATGTGCAAGAAACAAACCAACTTATGTACAACATGACTGAAATTACAACTGAATACTTGGGATTTAAAATCAGCATATGAGAAAAAAAGCCAAACAGTGCATCAACAAAATAAAAAATCAGGCTGGAGAATAAGATCAGCAAACTAAGATCAGATGCAAACAATTTAGAACAGATGAAAGAAAAGAAGCTGAAGAACAAGAAGACCAAACAGTACCTGATCAAGAAATACCACCTAAAAACAAGGAAGATCAAGGAAGCACTGGAAATAATGAAGCAGCAAATAACAGTTATAGCCTAGAAGATTAGCATTTCATAACTTAAAATTGTTCTTAAATTGTACACATAGGCAAAATCTCCAGTTTCAATCAAATTAGAAACTTTTCTACCAATCCATCAATGGAGAGACTACAATTAACCAGTCAATATCTGACAAAGAAAAAGCAATGCAATTCTGGGTGCTGCTTTAGGACAACCCATAGAAATTCAACAAGAATACAGTTTGGATAAAAGAGGTAGAAAATGACAAAAAAGAAATTAAAATGAAAGAACTTGTAATAGCAGTAGAAATGGTGGAGAAAAAGGCAGCAGGAAGATCAAGATGAAGATGAACTGCATGGTTTTGGTTGAAACATTTGACTGATCTACACCCACTCATTGCTCAGCAATTTAACAAGCAACTGCAAGGAGGTGAAATTAAAGATTAACATCTGACCGACCTACCTGATAATGAAAGATTCAATAAAAGGGATGGAATCAGGCAACTACAGACCAATTACAACTTACACATTGCTTACTGGTGTGGTAGCAGATGCAGCCCAACAGCTTCTGGTTGAAAACAAGCTCTTTCTACCTGAGTCAAAAGGAAAATACTCAAACAGCAAAGGAACAATAGATCAGTTCCTAATTGACAAAATGATACTGGAAAACTGCAAGAGAAAGCAGAACAATCTGAATATACCTTAGATTGATTACACAAAAGCTTGAAACTCTCTAGCATATGACTAGTATTTCGAAATAGCAGGAAGAAACATCAGAAAATTTGTGCAAAGATCAATGGCAGAATGACACTTACTCTCACCACTACTGTTTATAATTGCACTGATTCCTCTGTCAACAATACTGAACAAGTCAGGCCATGCCTATGAAACTTTAAAAATATCTGTCCTGCTATCCCATTTCCTTTACATGGATGATCTGAAGTAGTATGGAAAAACATCATCTGCATAGAATCACTGCTCAGCACTGTCCCTATATATAGCCAAGATATTGCAATGGAGTTTGGAGTACACAAATACTCATCATTACCATCAACAGGGGAAAATGGTGAAAAATGAAGGAATCAAGATGCCCTATTGAAATAATGTCAAATATCTGAATGATGATGATCACTGGAAATACCTGGCCATCTTTCAAGTGCACTGAGATAAAGAAGAGGGTTAGAAGTGAATATATCTTGAGAGTGAATATGATCTTAAAGTATAAACTCAGTGGAGAAAATGTCACCAAGGCAATTAACACCAGGGCAATTCTGATAATTATATATACAGTTGGAATACTGAATTAGACTCAGGGAGAGTCTGGATAGGAAGTCCAGAAAAATAATGGCAATGAATCATGCCCTTCATCTACTCAGCCATGTTGACAAACTCTACTTATCAAGGAAAGCAGGTGGGCAAGGAATGTAGCAATATATCAGACAGTTGAAAAAAAAGGACATTGGAAGAATTGCTGAAGGACAGTGAAGAAGATGCACTGAATCTAGTAAACTATGAAAGCTTACTAAGTACTGGGGAGACAAAACTGGCATACAAGAAAGACCAAATGAATAGAAAAGAGACATGGCAAGGAACAGTATTATATGACTAGTACATAAAAAGAACAAATTCATTCAAAGTCAGAATTGAGAAGACAGCCACAGACAGCAAATGCCACCTCTGCAAAGAAGCTGAAGAAACAATAGATTACCCAGTTAGTTGCTGCAGGGAAATTGCACAGTGTGACTGAAAACAACAATGTGGCAAAGTAGCAACATTGGAAGATTTGCAAGAAATACCATTTGCCTGCAAACAACAACTGGTGGAACCACAAAATAGAGAAAGCAATAGAAAATGAAGAAGCTAAAGTGCTCTGGGACTTTAGAATTCAAACAGACAAGCACCTGCCACATAACATGTCAGACTTAACAATTGTCAATGAGAAAGACAAAAAAGTTTGGGTAGTAGATATGGCAGCAGAATAGAAGGGGAAAGAAACAGGAGAAAAATCACAAAATGCAAAAACCTCAAATAGAAGTATAATAACTGTGGCAAAAGAAAGCAAATATAGTACCAACAGTAATAGACATGTTGGGTGCAATCTCAAAACAGCTAAAGCACCATTTGAATGCCATGGGCATTGACAAAACAACCATCAGTCAATTGCAAAAGGCAGCTACTTGGAACAACTTACATCCTGCAACATTCTTTAATACCATCAAATGACATCACAATAACCTCTGTTCATCCAAGGTCTTTGGAAAGAACTGAACAGGTAGACATATATGGCCAGTCCAATATAATCAACTGGCTGACTGTGTCATCCCATAATAATTCAATATCTACTAAACAAATATTTACTGATCAAAGTTAGGATTACCTTATATTTTTAAAGCCTCATTCCATGGCAAATTCTGGATATACAAATGTTAATTTACTACGATGTAGGAATGTATCCTTGGACACTGATGTCCAAGATTTTCCAAGATTTTTCCCCTGACTTTTTTTTTTTAAATACAATATTGTCACAAAATAAATGAATTAAAAATTGGCATGCCACAAAATACTATGTTTATTTACAATCATGCCTTTCAGCCTACAGAGGTCTCAAAGGGATAGTGAAGTGTATCTTAGAATCCAGTTTGTCAGAGAACTGGCCAAGTATCATCAAATTGAAATGTCAAGCATATATAAAAAGGCTGGCTCAGCAAAATGGATCAAATGTTATATTTTCCTGTGAATTATGGAAGATTTCTTTTTGAGCATCTCATTACCAAGATGCATAACTTGCAACTTTCTCCTCATGATTGGTGAGGGGCATGGAAGGTTAGAAATTTTCTTTTCTGCTCAATGATTCATATGGATAGAGTAATATCCACTGCAGGCAAATTTCAAGACAGGACGATGCCAAGAAGTACATTTTAAATGAATTTATTTAGTGAAGAGAAGCATTTGCTGAGGCAGTCTACAAAGTCATGTTTGTGGAACTGGGAGTGGGGGCATGGCTCTCAATGTAGGTGGCAGATATCCTATGCTCAGTTATCTTTGTTGTATAGGGCAAAAGTGGCAACCTAAAGCCCATGGATTAATGCTGAAAGCAAATGACTATTACAGAGAGAGAGGGTAACAGTATGGGACAGGGGCTGAACAAAAGGCAGATAAAAGGGGAATCTGACAGAGAAAGGGAGGAAGAAGAGGGGAGGGGAGGAAGAATTCCCCCTCCCCCTGCCTTTCACTACTGATTTCTGATTTGCAGAAGATCTTTGCCTGAAGACATATAGCTATTGGCAAAAAATAAAAGCTTTTCTTTGCTGCTGTAAAAAGTGCCAAATTTACCAAATTTCAGTTCAGAAGGATAAAAAATGACTTTGTAGATGAGAACTAGGCAATCTGGTAGCCTCCCAGCACTTCCAATTACAAATCCCATAATCTTTCCCTATTGGATAGAGCTGATTGGCAGTTATACTGCAAACTCTCTGGAGGAGCTCTGACTCCCTCTGTTTTAGACTCAAGCTGCATCACTGACGATATTCAGTGAACTGTCTAATGATCTCAACTATTTCATCCTTTTGCTGAAGTAAAAGAAGGATTTGGTAGATTTCCTCAAAGATTCTTAACAGGGGAGGAAAGCAATAGAGATGAGGGTTCATTTCTATGTAGTGTAAAAACTTCTGCTTTCAAACTCTAGCCTAGGGGCTCTCCCATAGCAGAACTGAAAATGTCCCTCCCCAAGGAAGCTATCTCCAAGCAGTGCAGACACATGGGACCAGATGGCCCAGATGGTCTAACCCAGTATGGCAACTTCATCTGCTCAGATGATTTCATGAAATATTTCTATTTGGAATAAAGGACGTATTTAGGAGGCATAGTTTACCAGAAAATGTTCTTGTGCAGGCTTGGTTAAAATGCAAAGGAGTAGTGAATCATTCCATATTCTTGCTCTCCTGTCATTTCCACGGAGAATGTCCTTATAGTTTGGCTTCATTATTTGAAAAAATAATTATTTTTGGCAACTGTTGCACCCTTCTAATACTTGAGTTTTTACTGGTTGTACATGAGTACTGTGCCAATTACTCTCACTGAATACACTTTTGGGGCTTATTGATACTAAAATGGGTGTTTTCATTCCAAATGTCCTTGTCTCCTGTCTGCTGAACCCTTGATCAAAAATTTAAATAAGTCCACATTCATCATTATTTGTCTTTTAACAGTGGAAATAAAGTAGAATTACATAGGTTGAAGTTAGAAAAGAAAGAATGGCTGGAAGAAAAGTTAAAATTAGACCTGTAAGAAGATTTGATTCAGAGATTTGTTTACAAGTTGATCTGAATAAAACTCCAAATCATACTGATTTTCTGAATTATATAGGAAAGCTGAATCAAATCATTCAATTAAATCAGATGCTTCCACAGGAATTCAGAAAACTGAATCAAATACATTTTTCAGATTGATTTGAACTATCAAATAAAATCACATTGACTCTCCAAATCAAATTAAAGATTCATATTGGATTGGACAGATCCATAAAAATCTGATTGTAATACTGTGGAAACAAGGACTGAAACATGTGTGAAGAGGGAAAGCAGCCTAGACTCATTCCACATGCTCAAACACAGGAGAGTCAACCCTTGTGAGGACAGTTTATCTGCCAAGGTTAGGAGCAAGGCTGTCATTTGGAGAAATTCTTGTAATCTTGAAACTTCTATTAAGCAATAGAATAGAAACTGTTTTGATTGGGCCTAGTCCTTCAAATTCTAACATTAATTTCTTTCTCTGATATACAAAACAAAAAGAAAAGGAAAAATATTTTTTTTTGCAGAGAGACTTCCAGAAATTAGGCATGGCTTCAGACCCTCAACAAGCAAGAGTGGAGGCCAACCAGGCAGTGATAGAAGCAGTCCTATGCAGGCAGGATGGAGTGGAGAATGAGGTTTGGAATAACTTTGTATTTAGACAAGTGCCAGAGTCATCACCTGTGGAAATATTAGAAGCAACTCAGCCACATCAAGACATCTTCATCAGAAGTGCAGAAGTAGTTAGATGGATGGTTTTCACATGGGCCCAGATGGATGACTTTCAGGTGGCTCTACCAGGTAGTGCATTTCCATTTTCAATAGAGGGAAGGGCATTAAGATGCAAGGGCAGATAAATAGTTCCTCCAGCACTCAGAGAAGAAGTTTTATAGACCTGCCATAGTAATCAGACAGCTGGCCATGGGGGAGCTTTTAAGATGCTGCACAGAACCTTGCAAGACTTTTGGTGGCCTAAGATGTCAGCAGATATCAAGGACTATGTTGCCTCTTGCCACACCTGAAGAAGCCTACAGGTCTTTTACAACCTCTGCCCATCCTTGGCACAGTATCTCTAGACTTTATCACTGAATTGCCTTTAGTTCAGGGCCATACATCCATACTGGCGGCAGTAGATTTATTTACCAAGATAGCTCACTCTATTCCTTGCAAGGGTTAGCCCACTGCAAGGAGACTGCTTAGTTATTTTTGGACAATATTTTCGCCATAGAGATATGGTGTGAAGATTAATTTCAAACCAAGGCATCCAGTTCATTTCCAAATTATAAAGAACACTGTTCTAGCTTCTAAGTATATATATCAGTTTATCTTCTGCCAACCATCCTGCCACAAATAGTGAAGCTGAAAAGACTAATCAGTTATTGCAACAATACTTAAGATGCTGTTGCACCTATGCCCGAGAGAATTGACCTTCCCTACTCCCATTTGCAGAATTTTCATGCAACAATGCACTGCACAAGTCAATCAATATGATCCCCTTTCAACCTTTGTATGAAGTTCATCAAGGGTGTTACCAAACAACCCCAGAGATGACAGCAGTGTTCCAGGGCAGTTGGTTTTTGTAAGCCACTCACATTCTGTTAAGGCAGTAGCTAGAGCAGGCCAAGCCATCTTATAAACAAGCTGCAGATGCCCATCAGCAAGAGGGACTTCCAATATAGAGGGGAGAGAAGCTCTCTACTAAGTATTTGAACTCTACCATGCCATGCATGAAGTTAGATTCACCTTTTGTGGGTCCATTCAAGGTGATCCAGCAAATGAACCCAGTTGCATACTGTTTGCAGTTGCCTCCCTCCATGAAAACACACCCAATTTTACACCGCTTCCTTTTGATGAAGGAAGCTCCCCCGTGACTTGCACTCTAACCATCCACCACCCCCTCCAGTCATTGTGGAAGTAGAACAAGAATTCAAAGTAAAAAAAATCCTAGATTCTAGGAGAAGGGGAAGAGGCATCCAATATCTTATTCATTGGAAGGGCTGCCTAGAGTCTGAACACTCCTGGGAAAATGCCAGGCATGTCCACACATCAATCTTCGTGCAGAATTTTCACCAGTGCTTTCCCAACAAGCCTCAGCCAGTGGAACTACCAGTCCTAACTCTAGCACCTCCTGAAGAGTCTGTTGCTGAAGAAGTTGACCTGCCTCCCAGTGCTTACAACAGAGGGCCAGTGGCGATAGATTATGAGCAACCTTCTACTTCAGGTCTAGCTGGGCTGATAGGGAGGGAAGAACTTCCCTTCCACTTACTTCCACTGAATTCTCAGACTCTAAGGACATCAGATAGAGAGGGCCACAACTGAGTCTTCCATCAAGGAGTGAGTTTATGATGGAGAGGGGGTGATAAAGGGGAAATGAGGATATAACCATGTGTGAAAAGGGGGAGCAACCTAGACTCATTACACATGCTCAAATGCAGGAGGATCAACCCTCATAAGGACCATTAGTTTTATCTGCTTAGGTCAGATGCAAGGCTGGCAGTTGAAGAAATTATTGTTACTTTGAAACTTCTAAACTTCTATTAAATAAAAACTGCTTTGACTGGGCTATTCCTTTAAATTCTAACAAATACTGCTACTATAGTGGACTGCACTAAGCTCCATATAGTATCACAAGTGTTGCAATGAAAAAGTAAGTAAAGCTATATTGCAAGATTTAAAGAATGAGTGGGAAATAAAAAGTATATGAATTTATAACATTATTACTTTGAATTAATGTAATGTTACAGTTCAACCCATACATTTGGATTTCCTTACATTTGATTCCCATGTTTAAAAAAATTAACAACTTTCAAGCAAAACAAAATTAAAATATATTCTCTCACACATAAAACAGAGCAGAAAACTGAGAAGGAGCACTAAGTCATGTTTTCCTGCTTATAGGCAACTGAATCTGGAGGCATGGAACTCTGGTAGGTGTCTTGTGGCTCTGAGTTCAGTGGAGGTGCATATATGAACTTGACAACCCTCTATTCTGAATAAGATATAAAATGCTAAAATAATGATTCTGGAAAGAAGAAAAGAAAGAAAGATGGACCAAGGACAGGAAGGAAGGAAGGAAGGAAGGAAGAAGGGCGAAAGAAGAATTTTGACACTTATGATGTAATATGAAAACCACACAGATATAGGTATAAATAAAAATTTGGAAAGATAATGTTCTGATGGCTGTAGTTATGACCATCTGTGCTTTTGTCGGATTCTTATAGCGGAGCTTGAGTACGCAATACATGTTCTTGTTTATTTTGCAACACAGCTGCTGTTTTAATTAAGCTTAACAGAAATTGTGATATGTGATGCATGTATTCAATTAGAGAGATCTGTGGATTTGGGATGGCTATAAAGTTAGGTAGCATATTAAATGTTGGGGAAACACTTTTACATATTTTCTGATACAGGATCTGCTTCCCCTTTTCTTTCTCTTTTTGCATTCTTCCATTATATGCCATTTTTAAAGAAAGGGTAAGCAAAGTTTTGCTACTGAAGGCTTTCAGCATTCCACTCCTGTGACCCTGTATATCTGTAAACATTAAGATTTATAGGGCAGATTAAAAAGCAACAGTAACTGAATGCAAATTAAGGTATAGAAAAAAGTATTTTTTTCTATAGACTGGGCAAAGATTGAAACATGCAAAAGCTATATTTCTAGACTAGGTCACATTTAGAAGTTGGAGAGCATGTAGTGGGTGCACTCATTAAATAGCTGCCATAGTAGGAATGGCCATACATGAAGCACACATTTACCAGAAAGCAAGCTAGCTTCAGAGGGCTTCTAGGGTCATGATGGGATTGCAGCAAAGAAGTATGAGGTAGAAACTGATGTATTGCATTTTGCATGCTAACTTACATTTAAAATAAAAGACAGGTGAAACAGGAAGCTTAGTGAATCCTTTGGGAAGGGGCAATTTACACTGGGGCCCATGGGCATCAGGTAGCCAAAATTAATATTCAGTTTCTCACAATCATTGTATAATTTGATCTAATTAACTCTTATATAGTAAAAAGTTCCCATTTATTTCTATCTAATTTTGTTACAAAAACTGTCATGTTCTTTTGATATTCTTCTTCCTCAGGCCAGGATTCTGCCATGGTCTTTTCACTTTTTTTCTGTATATTTTTGTACTACTTGCATTAACAATTACAGTTAAAAAGCTAAAAAGACAAATTTTGAAAAAAGAAAATGCAGAAAAAATAGAAATAGAAAAGAAAAAAAATAAGAACACAACAGAGAAAAATATAGTAAATGTATAAAGAAATGACTTCCCCCTTCATCACAAGCATAAACAATTTTAGTAACTTATCATCTTCTCTTAAAATACAACAAATGATCTTTTCTTCCCATATCCCTTCTCTTACCAATAAACAAATCCTTAAAGCCTCATCATTCAATTCTGATCAGCAAAAGTCCATTAAGGGTTCCCTGAGATAGTAACATATATTTTAACTTTGAACACATAAACTAGCTTGTCCCTTTTCACAAAATTCTTCAAAGCTTTTACCAGTCTTTTTTGTAAATCCAATCCAGTTCACTTTTTTGATTTATTTGTATGTGCCTTGTAATTATTAAGACATCAGATGGCTTCTTCTGTATGTCTTGTGTAGCATCTTTTTTCTTGTAGCCTATCACTTTTAAAACTTGTTCCCCTTCTATAACATATTTTAGACATGATCTATAGATGCAGAGACTGTTAAAATTAACTTCCAGGTCCATTGTTCAAAAACATTATTTAATATGTTAAATATTAAAATATTTTACTCCATTTTGTATTAGTAAGTCAAATTTAAGGGGTTTTCTCCTTTAATTTTAATTTTTAGTTCTGTTTGGTTCCCTTTAATATCCAGTGTTAGAAAAATATTCAAACCTGGTGTCCTTTTGAAGGAGCCAATTACAATTTGAGCAAAAAAATGGTTATTTCCTTATCATCCAAAGCATAACATTTGCTGGAGACTGCTGTTTTGTGGTCTCCTCATGAGGAGTAACTGTATGAAGCCCTTGTGGGTGATCTCAAATTCTCTTCTTGTTCTGTGAGGAATTACAAAATGCTGGTCTACTCACAGCTCTTCTTTCTGTTGAAGTTGTTAGATTTGCTTTTTGCAGAGCCATTTTCAGTCTGCTATTTCTTCCCTGGAAATCCTGGGGGGTTTTGTTTTGTTTTTTTGCTCTGTAGAATTACCATTTTTATCCTTAGAGTAAATATAAGATTAAACCTAACACTGATTTACACTTCCAACACAGCATTCCATCTTCAGCCACCATACTGAGACTGAATCTAAACTACAGACCTCATGGCCATAATATCTGGTCTAATTTGGGGATTTTTTTTACTTCTTCCCCTTCCTTACTTGTAATATCTTGCTTAAAGAGTTCTAAAGGACAAGAGATTTTAAGACAGTTTTGATTTGTTCTAATAAACTTATTTGCATTTTTGAAAAATATTTAGATTTCATAGGGATAGTTGGCAATTCCCTCTTGTGCTGATGCTTCTATTTTGTGCATGATTTTGAGTATGGAATCAAATGCTTCCTCATCTTACTTGCTTTTGACAAGTGGAGTTTCACTACTCATATATTGAAGTACCTCTACAAGCCAAACCCCACCAATAACTTAGCAATATTGTCATAAATGAATCTTATTTATCATTGGTTTCATATACCATCTGGTGTGGAAGTTGTTCTAAGCAAGTGTACTTTATTATTCACACATGCTGGACAATGAGGCCAGATGCTTTTTCATTCCCAGAGGGTGGATTTCCACCTGAGCCATCTGTCCTCCAAAAGCTGCATAATCTAGTGCACTCCCTCCTCCCTTGCTGTAGTTCGTTTTACATAATACTTCTTGCAATGGGGAAATCAAGCCCTGGGAATATCTAGCCTCCCTGAATGCCATATTAATTCTGATTCTGTCAAAACTCTGGAGATCTGTATGGTAACAGGTTTCTGACTGAGATAATGATTAGGTTGTAAATAAATAAACCAAATAAAATGTAATTCCAGTAGCTATTTTTTTCCATTTGAAATATTTTGGTGTTGTCTTGACATATGAGAAAGACGTCTGCAAAGTATACCCACTCCCCTGCTCTTACAAAGAGGCTTGCTACAGTGAAAGTTACAATTTGGGTTGAGTGAATTGGGCCTCCCAAAAGTTGGTATTGTGGTTGCAATTGACATAATAGGAAAGGAAAATATTGGCTGAAGCAAAGGACACATGAAAATGATCAGAATGCTGAATCTTCATTTGTTACAAGGAATAAAATCTCCTATCCATCACTCTTACAAGCAGAGAAAAAGCATAGAGGGGAAGAATCAACAGTCTGGCATGTGGATGCATATAAGAGCCTCCAAACATATCGCTGCTATTTCCTATCCATAGTAGCAGCATCTGTATCAGTCTGCTTAGTAGTAGGACCAGTCTTATCCAGACTTCACAGGTATTCTGCATGTGCAGTCCAAACCACACTGACCAAATATCCATGAAATCCATCTTCCTTCCTTCCTTCCTTCCTTCCTTCCTTCCTTCCTTCCTTCCTTCCTTCCTTCCTTCCTTCCTTCCT
>JANHZU010005731.1:11492-21742 GCA_032468055.1 Acrochordus granulatus | reverse complement strand
CAGGGAGAAATTAGGAAATGCTAATAACTGCCATTCAACTTATTGTATTTCAAAAGGGAAAAATACTGCAAAGTGATAAAGAAACTTGAAGGACAGAAGTGGAGAAGAGAAGTAGGAAAAAAGAGAAAGAAGGAAAAAAAACGCTTTTCACATATATCTAGGCTTATGCAGGATCTACACCCCTTTGAACAGAAACAGAAATGTGAAACATTGGGAAGGGGGAAGGGGAGAGAAGGAAGGAAATAACTGATGAATTCAGAGCTTTATACAAAAGATACAGATATTGTTTAAAGACATTCTTTAGAAACAAATTTGCATTTTTCTCAAAGTCAATAAGATATTTAATTTTCAAGTAGAAGAGTAGCCTGGCTTAACATTCCAAACAGAAAAAGAATTTCACATTGGGACTGATCATTAAAAGTGGTTTGTTAATGGGGTAGATAAAACACATTTCATCCTTTCTTTTTTTGAAAAAATGATCTTATTTGGTGGGATTTCTTAGACATATAAGGAGAAGAGGAGGTATAAAGCTAGGGGTGGTGGTCCAGAATTACTTAATTTTTTTCTCAAAAATGCAGTGGGAAAAGCATTACTACTCATTCCCTCTATATGTGAAAGAGAAGAAAAATATTCAGAAGGATTTTTATATATATTCCTACAGATAGCACTGAGACATTTAAAGCTAGGGCATGAAATATTTCCTTCATTGTTATTCATTTTGTCACTGAAACTGGGGAAAGAAACTGAATGAAGAAAGCTTGTTAACCCTGACCTCAATATTGCTTGCAGTCATTCCCCACATTACAAGAGCTTAAAGAAACCTGTAAATGAAGCATTTCCTCTGATCGCATTTATAGGGAAATCCTCTGTACTTGGGAGACTTGCAGGTATATTCCCAGAAGATTTGTTTATTTATTTAATTAATTAATTTATATAGCCGCCCCTCTCAATTAATGACTTTGGGTGGCTTACAATGAATGTTGGGTCTACCCATCAGATCTCTAATCTTTAGTGATGGGAAGACTAACCACAGAGAAAGTTTAGTTTCAACCATGGAGAAGCACTATACCAGAAAGATTTTTGAATTCATCAGAATCAACCTGTTTCATACCTGAAATAAGCACATGGGCATAGTCTCATCAAAAAACATCAAAAAGGAACCCATGGGCCTGTTGTTCAAGATTTGTCTCCAAAAGGCCTCTCCTGAAATGTATTTGGCACCTGAGCTTGGTGAAGAGGAAAATGCTCATGTGGTTGGGAGTAACTATTCTTCAGAAAATCAGGACAGTTAGAGAAGTAATATAAACAGTTTCAGAATATTAAATTTAGTATTGAATAGATATCCAAAGGGAAGTTTAATGGTTGACAAAATATAGTTTATAATGTCAGACCAAAGCAACTAGATCCACACATGAAGGGTTCAAATTGATAACTTTATTATGTTCTGCCTATAATACAGGAATCTCCCCAGACTGCTTGCTTTTCTTTGGGAACAGATAGGTAAGTTTCTGTGGAACTTAGAGGGGAGTTAGTTCCCATATTAATTCTCCTCCCTGTTTAGCTAGGATTTTCCCATCATATAAAGAGAGCTTGTTTGAGCTGTAATTAAACTCCAGGTTTGTGATAATTTCCTATTTTAGAATATTAGAAGTATAAACAAAACAAAAGCAAGGATTCTGAACAAACAATGGATTGAGTGTTAAAAAGCAGATTGATAGTCAATCATATCTTCTGCCTAGTCAATCCAGCTCCTGATTGTTGTTAAAAATGTAATCTCCTGTATTCTGACAGTCAGTTCCATGGAAAACACCTGCATATACTTATGTCCCATGTCTTCATATTGTTCCTTCAGATGGGATTGTGAGTTTGGAGAGGGATTTAATCAGTGGCCCTGGATAAGGAGAAGGATAGATTGGATATCATAAATGCCAAGTATTCCTCTGTACTTGTCTGTGATGATAAATGAGTTCCCTCCAAAGTCATTGGATTTTAAGATAGCTTCAGTTATTGTCAACATGTGCAGCATTAAAATGGAGAAGGGAAACAGGAGGTTGAGTATATTAACTGATAATATTATCTATGAGTATGCTATCAATAGGGGTGTGGTAGCCCGGTGATTAAGATGCTGGTCTTGTGAGCTGGAAGGTTGTCAGCCCAAGTTTGAGACTCAACACCATGTAACAGGGTGAGCTCCTGTTATTTGCCCCAACTCCTGCCGACCAGCAGTTTGAAAGCATGCAAAATGCAAGTAGATAAATAGGTACTGACTAAATTGGTGGGAAGATAACAATGTTCCGTGCACCTCAGCATATAATCACGCTGGCCACAAGACCATGGAAGCTTCTTCAGACAATGCTGTCTCTTTGGCTATGAAACAGAGATGAGCACCACCCCCTATAGCCAGACACAACTGAAAGGGGAAACCTTTACCTTATGATATCAATATATTAACTTCCATTAACATTAGTCTCAAAAGCAAGTATCTTTGGAGTGTTTACTTCACTAAGGGATACTTTTCATGAGCTTAGAGGAGACTCTCTTCTGCAGACACCTCTATGTGGGGAAAGGAATGTGAGTACTAATGGGGGAATAGAAATAGTATTACTTTACTTATCTCAGTATTCCATTTTCATTTTGCTCTCTAGATCCTCACAAAATAGAATGAAGTGGTCTGATCTGAGGGGTATTGAAGAATTTTTGAGGAATTCAATGAGTACCTAAAAAACTTACAAAGTTACGTTACCCCCAAATTGCACTTTATGTACTCTTGGAATCAACACTGATACAGATTGGAGCAGATTTATTTTACAGCAAATAGAGGATTAAAAAAGAGAAAGTCAAAGATCGGGGAGAGAGCACTATATACACACAACAAAACACTTTCTTAGTAACTGAGGTGAAGGTATTGAGGCTGAGATTTAAGCTTGGAGGCTATTTGTGTCCATTTCTGCTTCCTCTATTCAGAACATCAGCTCTTAATCTGCCCTCATGTTGTCAAAAGCAGTTGGCCTTGTGAAGCTTCCGATGACTTGAAAAAATTTAATTGAGCCAGAGTAGTACTTTTCTTTCTTCACAATCAGTATCCCATTGCCATTGTTTCAGTGCTTTGTTCCAGTAAGTAGCGAATTCTTGGGAGCAGGCTCAAAGATTGCTAGCTGCTTAAGAAGAATGCAGTGTTGTATAATCTATTAGATTGCATTTAATGGAGTAGGTAGTAACTCCTAAGTGAAGTACTTTCCCCCTAGAGTTTTCTAATATGGGCGTCTCAAGAGACTTTTGTCTCATGAATGAGACAGCCCTGGTGACATTTATTGATTAAAAAAGAGTTCCCCACAACAACTTTCCTTCCCTCCCATCAGCTTCTATTCATGGCAGGAGTTTAGTTAGGCTTTAATCACACATGTAAAGTTTGTTCTCCACCTGCTAGCTTTATGCTAAATGAAATTAAATGAAATAAAAGGGGAGAGCTGTGAATAAATCAAAGTCACCCGTTAGCTGGAACATTGGGATCATTTTGGATAGCAAAACTCTTGCTCTGTTTGATGCCAGAACATGCGAATTCACACAAATAGCAAGTGAGGAGGTAAAACTGTTTCTGGATGTTGCCACATTAGGTGACAGGGGGAATAACAATTTGGCATTGTCCAGAATATTTTTTTAACACAATTTTATTTTTCAACAAAACATTAAAAGTCCAAGAGAAAAAGCGACTCTCTGATAACTACATTTCGAACACTGATAATTCTTTTCCTCAGTGATGTAATTACCCCACTGCACCTTGAAACAATATAAATCAGAGTTACCTCATTTTCTGATAAAATGAACTAGATCATAGTATAGGTTGAAAAATAGATTTTATCTTTAATTTTAAAATTGTGTTTTTTCCTTTGAATTCTACTGTCATACTTTTTATATGTATTTATATTACAGAGAAAGTCATACATAAATTTTTAAAACCTTGTCTAAAGTAGAACACTAAAATATTATGAACAAAGAAGTTTCTAAAGGTTGCATATATGGAATCATTTAACAACCTAACTTACATCTGGATGACAACATTAGCCTCACCTTGAACTTGGAAATGTACTCAAAACCAGATAAATAAACCAAAGTGCAGGTTGTTAACTGTTGATTATTACTTCAGATTTTATGTGGCAGGTCCCATGACTGAATACATTTCCATGACAGAAAAATACAAAACAATATATTACAGATAGAAAGTATCACACCAGGAGGAAATATTGTAGTTCAGCCTTTTTCTATCTGGATTATTTTTATATTTCCAGAAAAGGTTATATATTTTTTTCCAGTTAAGAAAGTATTCCAAAATCTGATGCTTCAATTGCAATCTGAATTTGATAAATTCACTCATTCACTCTTATCTGATGTCTTCATTTACATTTGGAGGATGAGTTCATGGATTTTTAACCTCAAGTGATGATTGGCAGCAACCTGAAGGATGCTCCTAGAATAGCAATTGCATAATAAGAGAAGTCTAAAATACAGTTTATTTCAGATATTGAGAGAATCAAGCATTGTTTAGACTGGCAGGAAATGTTTTAGTTATAAAGAAAAAGAAATTTGAGATAGGAAAGACTGAGTAAAAAGAAATAGCCATGATAATGAGGAATTTAGGGCTATGAAATAAAAGTAGAAATGCAGCCACAGTAAATGGTACCATGGGAAGAAATGGTGAAACAAGGGCCATGAAGATGAATACAGGATTTGGGATAATAAGCTTACATTATAGAGTAATAAAAATATGGGAATGATACAAGTATGGGAGGAAGGGAGAAAGAGTAGATGGATGGAAGGAGTTTCTGAATAAATTGGCTGGCTGAAAGAAACATAGGAAACATAGAATTCTATACAAAGAGTATTTTCTGTGAAATGGATATTTTGTTCCAGAAGAAAGCAGACTCAAAGAATTTTGGTGGCCTGTGTCCAATTTCTTTAACAAGTAGCTTGCCTTTTAAAATAGCTGGTAGTTTTCCTTCTCCAATTATTATTTGATGTCTTTAAGTTTCCAGTATTTTCATAACCTTTAGTTTAATAGATGTTCATGTGTGGGCATCTATGGTATTGTCTCTGTGTTAGATTTCACAGGAATTTCTTTTATGTGTTTGTTCAGAGTTTAAAAAAACAGCTCAGTAAAGCACACTGTGCTGTTCATTTATAAGAACACAATGACACAAAAGGTGAACTGACTGTGTTTATTAAAATCAGCTTGGTCTCAGCTCCGATGTGAAGCAAAACAGAACTTAAGATTTAAAACAAGCCAAGTCAAGAAATGCCAGAGAATTTCTGGAAACCTGGCACTCAGACAAATCATCCATCAACAAGCACATAGAGATTAATAGCATCTACATACCATTCAAAAGAGAAATCAAAAAGCCAGAAAGAAAACAAAAGACCCAAACACCTCCTCACCAGCAATCAATATCCAGATAAGCAGTGCCTAACACCAAGATTAATACCAGACCCACAATCAAGAAGTGAACAATACTCCAATCAAGGATCTAGTAACTTAGACAACAAACTAAAAATAAACAGAGCCTAATCAAGGAACCATCAAGAATACTTCCTCCAACACTGACAAGGCAAACCACCAGTATATAAATAAAGCAAACTTCAGTCCCCTCTAAACATCTAGATGATGTTACCTAGTTTGGTAATGAAACATCTGCAGAAGAACAATCAAGCTCACAGAGCACTTAGAACTCCACAATTCAATGCTGAGCTACAAATATTCTCCTTTAAAGTCTGTTAAATGTGATTGTAACACATTATAAAGAGTTGCAAATAAAAACAATACTTTTTGGTACAACATCAATAAAAAATCAGTTTATTAGCTATCTGACAACAGAAGCATTTAAAGTTTGTAAGAGATATGCAGACTTTCAAACATTGTTTTTGTTATTTTAATAAAGAAAACTAAATAAAATCAGAAACTTTTTAATGATCTTAATTCATGATAGTGCCATATTAAGGGCCATAACTCCTGGCTCCCTAGGAGTCAATTACCAACATACCTAGAACTCAATTACCAACTGCTTCAGGGGTCTTGAATTTCTATCCCCATCTAATGCCCTGTCTAGTTTCCCCAGTCTCTGCTATTATATTTCCCAATCATTTTGAGGTAGTTGATGTTGTGAGGCCAGCTGTGGCTCACCCAGTTCTGTCTGTTTGCTGCTGCCAGCTCGTTGCTGTTGCTGCTATCCTCAAACCACACTGAGTGCCATTAGGATTATGTGGTTCACTGCTAGCTGCCCCAGGTGTTGTCCTGGCCTTGGCGTCAGCACAGACTCTGGCTCTGGTGATCCTCCTCTGTCTCCTCACCTGCTGGTCTTCTTCCACTGCACGTGCTGTTGTTATGCCACGAGGCCTCTGGGTCAACCACCACCGCTGCCACTGCCTTAGCCCCAGCAACATGGGCTCAAAAGGTTAATTCTGATCCTGACTCCAGCTCCAACCCTCCAGCTTCTCATCACCCAGCAATTAAGTGCTGCTGTTGCTGCCACCGCTGCCACCAAACTGCCTGTTCAGCCACCATAGCTACTTTCCTGGCAACAAGGGCCCCACCATCTTATGCTCAGCAACAAAGGGCTCAATTGTTTCCCCCCATCCCAGCTCCAGCCTTCCTGGTCTTGTTGACCAGCAATGCTATGCCACTGCCAGCTTCTGGCCCACCTGCAGCAACCTCTCTCCCAGCAACCAGAAGTGTAGGCATGTTCCCACCAAATTCATCACCACATGGGGGGAAAGGGAGGGTAAGAAAGAAGTCCCTGACCACATTGCAGTCTCACATGCTCACTTAGGGAAACAAAAAGTTAAATATTTAAATATTGGACACCAGAAAAAACTAGAAGGAACTGAAGATTACAATTAAAGAAGAACACTCAAACTTGACTTAATACAGAATGAAGCAAAATATTTCAACATTGGACATATTGACGGATATTTTTGAAAAGTGGACTCTTAAGTTAATTTTAAGAGTTCCTGGCTATATAGATAGATATATAGATAGATTGTGTTTAAAAGACTATGGAAAAGAAGCATGTTTAACCTGAGAAAATTTGAGACTGATTTAAAAGTAGATTTAAAATGACAAGCTTGAACAAGTTAGCTGATGTATTAATAATTAAATCAGATATACAAATAACAAATCAAGAGAGTCACCTGAATAATTTTTTTATTTTGGATTTTAAAACGTGACTTGTCAAGGCTTTGAACAATTTTGTGAGAAGGGGCAAACAAAAAAAAGGGAAAGAGATCATTTGCCATATTTTAAGAGAAGGAGATAAGTTATTGACATTGTACTTGTGATGAAAGTCATTTTTTTCTTTATTATATTATTTTTTCTTTATTGTCTATTGTTTCTTTTCTTCACTTTCTGTTTCTTCTTTTTGGTTTGTATTATCTTTTATTCTTACAATTGTAATTCTTTATAAAATTATGACAAAAATGTGATTAGAAATATTTTAGAACATGTGTAAATTTGAATGTAGTGACTCTTTAAATCAACCATGACCTTTTTTCCATGAAAAAAACATGAAAATATGTTTTCATGGCTTGAAAACATTCATGGCTGAATGTTTAATGAGTTCTCATTAAAGCAGATGCTTTAAAGAGATGCTACACTGATATTGCTTTTCATCCTTCTAAATTGTTTCAAAGTTTGCACACCTGCATGAATATTTTATTTTTTAATGGTTTTAATTTGTTTTTATATCTTGTTTTTATTGTAAGCTGCTGAGAGTCGTTTTTGAGTTCGGCAGCATATACATTTAATAAATAAATATTAAGATGGTATAGTAAGCAGAATAAAGCAGCTAATAAAGCTCCTCCTTAAAATTACATTGCACAGCAATATCAATATTATCTGACAGGGAATTATATATTCTGAGTTTAATTGGCATTAATTTGAAAGAGTGTATTTTACCCGTAAAATTCCTGAAAACCTCTCCAAATGATCCTTGCCCCATTCCACTTTTGGAGTGCAGCCTTTGACATGCTGTATAAAGCCTGGTGCAGCCCTTGACCTGATGACAGTTGTGTTCCCGTCATAGCCCCTAGCTGGTCACAGTATTAAGCACGTCTGTCCTCCTTTGCTTTGCTCCCTTCTCTTTTGTGGCTTCTGGCTGATATGCTGGGATGTCATTTGGAGATGAGGTTGACTATTAGTCAACAATGTGCAAAATGTACTTTGTCAGCTTGCTTGAATTCCAAGATATATCAAGTATGATTATATTTAAACAGTGCCAAAGACTCTTCAAATAACATCTTATCAGTTTTGAAATTTTCCGGTGAAACCAGAAAGAAAACTTTCTTTCTTAACTGTAATACAGTATTTATTTATTTAAAAAAATCTATAATGCCCATATTATAGATTATCACAACCTGGGATGGCTCAGAAATCATCATCATCATCTTAAACTTATTAAAGCTGCTCATTCCCATGGACTCTGGGCAGCAATAAGGTGGGCATCTGTTATTCAAATCATGCAGTGAGTTTATATGACCTTTAACATCCTTTTGGCATTTTTCTAAGTTTCTTTAAAGTTATTTAATAGCAGTAAAATAGCACTTTTCATTGTCCTGGGCCTTAAATACCAACCAACAGATATCTGTTACGACATTTAACTTTTTTTAGTATTAGTAGAAAGGTTTTTTAATTGCTTTGTACATCATGCTGGGCACCTTCACAACAATAATTTATTTATGCAAATATCCTTCCTCCAATCTGGGCATCTTCCAGTTGTGTGGACATTAATTCCTAGAATTTTCAACAATGGATAAGAAACTTTGGTATCAAAGCTCACACATCTGGAAAAGCTTCTTTTGGGAAAAGCTGACCCAGTTAAGTACATGGATATTGATGAGGCAGGGTTAGCAATGTTTCTACTATGAAGGAGAAGGCAACATCAACAACCTAATCCAATTCCCTCATCACTTCATGGACTTTGTTCATAGGGAATTATGCATAAAGAATTCTGTTTACTTGATTTTTCACACTGCTAATGCACAACACTTGATGACATGAAGTGCTCATGCTTTTCAAAAAAGAATATGAATCTGTTGTCAACAGTGGGTTATAACAATTGTACCTGTAATCATAGTGGAAACCAAGTATTACTGAACGTGTCACCATATGATTTACATATTTTTTGCATCACATTTCTCTCATTGTTCTTTATTTTTATTTCACTCTTCGAGAATATGCATGTATTTTGTTCTATAATGACATTTGACTAAAAAAATGGGTATAGTTATCCAAAGATAAATGTTCTATTTTCAGAGCTATTAAACTGTAAATACTTCCAGATCAGGCAATTAAAATATGAACACCTCATTTGGCATTGTCATTTTAAGAAAAATATTAGCAGTATCCTAGTTAAAATTCTCATGTTTGCAGAACTGGTGGGGGAATATCATATTTTTGGATGTAATGAACAATTAAATTTGGAGTAACAACTACCTATTAAGTAGTAAAAGAATGATATTATTTGCTGTTACTCTAATCTAGTACTCTTGTGTCTGCAGACGTCCCAAAGCCAAACTTTTGACAGGGCTGCATAGGTTTCACATGTCTATTAGGAAAAGGATGGGCTGTTTGATGGATCTATTGACAGCCAGTGCAAAGCTTGAAAAATTGGTGTTATATACGCTTCTGCCAGTGGCTATGTAGGATGTTGCATTCTAGAATAGTTGTAGATTTTGAATAACCTTTAAGGGGAGCCATGTATAAAATACATTGCAGCAGTCTAGTGAGGTGGTTATGAGGACATAAATTAACTTTGCCAAGTTTTTCAATGCCAGTAGGTTAATAACTGGTGCACCAGCCACAGCAAAGCAAAGGCTATGGTAGCTATAGCTTCCATCTGCTGTTCTAGCAGGAGCTATGAATCTAGAAAGTCCCCCAAATTGTGAATCTGCTTTTTCTTGGGTAGTTTCTGCCCATCTAGAGACAATCCTGGTATTGACAAACAACCCTGATATGCAAATACTTACTGCACCTTGACCATTCAGCAACTTCATATAGATGTTAAAAAGCTATTAAGAGAACAGTGGACACTGTGGCACTCTACATATTAGATATGGCTGGTCTGATCTTCCATTTCCCACCAGTACTAACTGGAACTGCCCAGTGAGGAAGAAGCAGAACCACTGCAAAAAAAAAAATGTCCCCAATCCCTATAGGTGATCCAGTAAGTTACACACCAACAATATAGAAAGCCTCATCCAAGTTC
>JANHZU010005730.1:89171-111483 GCA_032468055.1 Acrochordus granulatus | reverse complement strand
CGAGCCCGCCTCCGCCGGGGACCCGCCGAGGCGCGCGCGGGGACGGGGGGACCTGGGCGGTGCTGCCGCGGTAGGCCCGCTCACCTCCCTGCTCCGGCTCTCCGGCCTCCCAGCTTACCTTGCAGCGCGAAGTCCACGATGCCGGGATCGAGGGCGTCCGCCCCCGCGTCCAGGCCGGTCGCCGCGCTGAGAAAGTCGGGGCCGCGGGGGCCGGGGCGGGCATCGGCCGGGACCGGCGAGTCCGGCGTCGCGCCCGCCTGGCGCTGGGTCCGCCGCTGGAACCGGGCGCACTGCGAGGAGAGCGTCCCCGGGGGCTGGGCCGGGGGCCGTGCCCGCAGCGGGGGCCCGTGGCTGCGCGGGGACGCCTCGACCTCCGCCGGCCTGCCGGGCCGCCTGCAGCCGGCCGGGCGGTCGGTGATCAGCCTGTCCAGCTCGTCTGCAAGGAGAAACGGCCGTTGGTCCCTCGCCGCTGCAGGGCCGGGCTGGGGGGGGACGGCCGCGCCCGGCGCTTACCTGGCCGCGCCATGCTCCTGCGGATGGCGGCCGGATCCTTCCTCTTCCACTTCTGCATCTCCTCCTCCATCTTGTCTATGCGGGCGGGATTGAGGGCCCAGAGGCAGCCCTTGCGCGAGGCGCTGCTCGCCTTGCTCTCCACCTTCTCGAAGCACTTGTTCAGGGACAGGTTGTGCCGCACGGAATTCTTCCAGCCGTCAGGGGCCGTCTGTGGAGAGCAGGTGAGTGCTCACACTCGCAGACGCACGCCCAGGTGCTCCCTGGCGTGCCCCCTCCGCTCACCATACCTCCACCTTCTGCAGAGCAGCTGCCCCCCTCTTGGAGTAATTCCTGTTGCGGGGTCCCTGCCCTGCGTATGGTTTCTGACGCCACAGTGGGGGTCAGAGGAGGGTGTGCGAGGGAGAGGGAGAGGGCAGGGCTGCTGGCAGCCCCTTGCCTGTCGCCTCACCTTAAAGTAGGGGAAGTGCTCTTTCATGAAGCTGTAGATCTCGCTCACGGGGAGGCTGCCGGTCCGGCTGTTCTTCAAGGCCATGGCGATCAAGCAACTGCCGGACGGACATGGATTATTCCTGAGCCTCACCTCCACCCGCTCGACAAAGAGGGTTCCCTCCCTTTGTCATGGAGTCTTTAATCTTTGGGCCGGCCAGCTCAGTCAGTTCTTTAAAATATTCGCAACCCCCTTCTGCAGAGGAGGAGGCACGCAGCTGACAAAAGCAGCCTGGGGCTTCGGGCGCCGCGGTATATGTCTAAATCAGAGAGTCCCATTGGGCTCAAAGGCTTATTCCGTCTCCCTTTTTTGAAAAATAAAAACTTCAAATGAGGACTCCAGGTAGTAGGGTTTTCCTTCTGCAGAACCCTGCTAATACTGTTTCCTTTAAAGCAAACCCATGAGGAAAGCAATCCCAAAAGTTTTGCACCCAATGCCCAAAAAAGAGGTGTGATCTTCTTTCCTTATGGGAAAAGCTCTTTGCAGCAGGAGCCAGATGGCATCTCTGTGGTAGAATTAACTAGCCAAGACCCTTCCTTCCTTCCTGCTTGGCTCAAACTGATGTTTGTGTCAACCAAGATGGGCCAACGTTTTGGTTTGGAGAAAACATGGAAGGTTTTTAAAGAAACAAACGTAGACTTGACCCAATAACTAAGTGAAATCTAAATAAAAGGAAGGAACGGTGTGGTTTACTCACCTGTAGGAATAGATTGGCTTGGGGTAGTTCTTAGTGTGCAGCTCCTGGGCTGCAAGAGGAGCCAAGCGTGGCTGAAAGTGGGTGTGGGTCCCATAAGAGGTGCTATATATTGTCACTGGAGAGCACTGCAGGCCAAAGTGAGGAGGAAAGATGGAGTGAGGGTCTCAAAGGAACAGATAGGGGGGTGTAAAGTGGGAGGGGGTGTCAAGTGAAAAATGGGCTTATCCCACCCTACAACACTCTTAAAACATCCACCAACAAAGGCAGTCATTAACAAGGGGCCTAACAGCCTCACAAATGGACTTAGTCCCCTTTGGTCTAAATGGGTGGCTCTTGCAACTGGTGGCTGAGCATTTTGCAACTGGGAGGTTCATAAGAATGGGGGGATATCAGCTCCACCTGCACATAACTTGATCATTTTGTACTTTTTTTTTATAAGGAAACTGGAAGGTCTTTGCATGGATGCCTACTGCCAAATGAAAGCCTGTCTCTTCTTCAGCTGCAGCAGGCAAGGGAGAAGCAGGCCACAGCATTGCCCTCCAAGTGTGGCTGGGAGACCCATCAGCCTTAGCCAGTGGAGAGAACAGCTTCCCAAATGGAAGGCTAGTCGTCTCCTTGGTAGCAACCAACACACGGTTCAGCTTTGCCCTTCCTGGTGTATAGATGTGAAACATCAACTGCAACACAGTGGGAACCTCTGTTGCAAGAATGCCCTTAAGGTGTGCATACTTTTTTCCCACCAGCTTTGATCTGTGTTCGCCTATGTATCTGAGTCTTTTCAACCCAGATTAAATGCTCTTCATTGCACTGTGCAGTGTTCTCAGATGTTCTGATACAAGTTCAAAAGCACATCAAATCTTACAGCCCATCAGTGTTGTCAACATTATTAAAATATTTCAGGATTCCCTAAAGTTGTGCACTTACCCCAAAACAGAAAACAGTACCTGCTGTGTGCTGTGGGTGATGGTGAAGATCTTCTGCGTGTGGCAGGATGGAGGGGGGAAAAGTGGGGCAGGCTGCGGTTGAAGGGTGGGGGGCGGCTGCCCCCCCACCACATATTGACTTATCTGGGGTGGAAGGGACAGAAATAGCATCAGTTGCACAGGGGGTAAAACTACCCTTGGGCAATCAGTGAGGAAGGGAGCCTGTTCTTACATCAGTTTCATGGGGTGAGATGGTGTTAAGTCCTACAACGTTTGGAGACACGCTGGCTTGAATGTGAGCTGTTGCTCTTGGAGCCCCCGGGGTGTGCATGGCACCTGTCATCAAAAAGTAGTAAGTGATACCATTGTGGGCTGCTGTTAATTTCCTTCCAGCTGCCTGTAGAATTGTATAGCCATTGATCGTGACATCTTATTAAATCCAAGTCAATGCTGGTCTCACACCTCTATTCATTTGGTCCTTTGTGTTTTTTAAATAACCGCTAGAAATCACAGCACTGTGGTATCAGTGCAACTAAGCCAAAAATGAAAGGGAAGAAATGCCAAAATTGCTGAGCTCACTGAATTTTCTACCTGTCTGCTGCAGGATCACATTCTGGGAAGTGATGCCAAAATCCATTCTTTGGCTGGTCATCTGCTGCAGCCGAGGGACATCAACGGAGGTCAGCCACGAAAGGGACTGCAGGTCACCAGGAAAGTCGTCTTCACTCAGACGAGGGGGATCAGAGCCCAGCAGTCTGCGGAGGAAGCAATGGGGGTTTAGTGCTGCATTGCCCGGGCCTGCTAGCCTCAAGGTAAGGCAGAAGCTGTGGGTCAGCTGCACACACCCTTTCCATCTTAGGTTTTATCCAGTTGCCAACATGCTCTGTTGTGTAGGACTCCTAAGTAGAGTAAAGAAAGCAAAGATATCAGGAAGGGGAAAAAGTTCCATATCATGCAGAGAAAGATACGGACTTAAAAGGCCTAAAATCAGAGCACTGTGCACCAAACTTGGTTTGCAAAAAAATATTTTGCAGACCATTTCTAAAACTTCTGCTTTCTAAAAGAAAAATGGCTGGTGTTTCTGTTCCACAGAAGCAATGTGAACTCAAGGGTCTCTTCAGAAATAAATAATTTAAAATAGACAGAAGGTTTTAAAATAAATCCAGAATATTACAGTGCTTTCTTTGCATTTCCCAAGACTTGAAATAAATTATCTAGAACGTTGCTAACAGCTTCCTGCTGCATCATGGGTCTCTTCAGCTTTCTAACTGAAAAGCAAAACTTTCTAGTTCAAAACTTCTGGACCATTTCCCTGCCCTTCTCAGAGGCTTAAGGGACTACAGGATCAATCTCTGTTATGCGCTGTGCAACTGGTATCCTGGCTAGACCCTCCTGTCCTCCTGCCACCTTTCTCCAAGCCTGTTTTCTTTTTAATGTCATGACTTGATGTGGCAATAACCAACATTGCCATGGTTACACTTCTTCGGTTATTTTGCAGAGCCAGTCAATCCCTTCCGTGCCTGAAAAAGAACATCAGGTGACCACTCTCTCAGCCCAGCCATTGGTCCAACCATAAGTAAACACAAGCATCAGAAGGTTCAAAACTGGGGAACAACTCCTGTCATTTGCAACAGTTGGTGGCCCTGCGCGTTGTAAGCTGATAAGCCATTGTTTGGAAGGGACTGTTGGCTGCCAGCACGTGGCGGCCCTTTGTTTTTGGGGATTCTGGCTTAATTGTTTCCTTCTCCCCACTCCACCTCCCATTGCCTTTTTACCAATTTCCCATTAATCTAGCTGACTGACAGGAGACACACCACCCGTGCCATCTGCTGCTCTCAGATGGGTGGTGCAGCCTTTGGCGGCAGCTCAGCCCCACACAATGAACAAGTGGGGTCAGCTGGGTGGGGAGGGTCAAAACCCACAGCCATTGCCTCCTGTCAGGGACCAAATGCACCACGGGCCTCCATCATACCATTTGGTGCACTTCAGCACCTTCCTGGGGGGGAAGTACTCCATGGGAGCTGATTTGCACCAGGCAATTTCAGTCCCTGAAGCAGCTTCAGGAGGTTGCCACTGTTCAGAAGACCACTGGGCATCTGGCAGGTGGAAAAGAGAGAGAATCATACCCTTTCCCATTTACCAAATGTCCTGCTATCTGAGGAATGACCACAGATCACTCTTCTACATACTGCCATATCTTCAGAAAGGCATCTTTGTGGACCTAGCCATAGTTAGCTGGATGCATGAAAACATAATAAATGTCTAACTTTCTCCTTTAAAGTGACCCTTAATCATTTTTTTAAAATTATTTCGATCTCTCATGGGCTTTGGAGTAACTTAATTGGATTTTTAATTTTGTCCTTTCACCTTGAGAAAATAATCCTGTCTTAAGGATAACCTGCATGTTATGGGAACTTTTCTCCTTCCCAATATCTTAACTGTTCATAAGAGAGCATGTTGACTAAATTGGTTAATCAGTGCTGCCACAGATTATTTCCAGGAAGAGCAATATCCATTTCTCCTGATACTCATATAAATCAATTGTGTATCTGATCAGCAGACTTGATAAGATTTCCCAAGAGAATCATAGGAATGGAATGGATGGGTCAGTTCTTTCCCCCACAGATTTCTTGCTCTGATGATTTACCCCAAGAGATTTGTGACCGTTTGCCTGCCTGTTTACAGCTGATCCCTGCCTTTTCATTCTGTCCTGCTAAGGGAGCCCTCCGGGGGGAGGTGGTTGCCAGTAGGGAGAAGTCAGCTTGCCAGGTTGGTTCCTTGAAACTGGCCAATGCATTGCAAGGACTGATGACCCGGAGTAGTATTAAGCCTCTTTCTGAATGTATTTAGCAAGACATACACTGACCTTTGGAGGATGAGAGCGATATATATTCCTGTTTTAAGGAATATATTTTTAAATCTAAAATGCTTAAAAAAAAACTTAAGCAAATATATTTTCCACTTTCACTCCTCCACATCGCAGATTAAACTTGGACAGCCTTTCCCCCTGTTTTTCTGATAAGTGCTCAGTCATTTATTTGGTGCTAACCACTGCCTTGCAACTAAGCCTTTTCCATGGGCAGGGAACGGTCCAGCCCCAGCCCCACCTAGGCACGTCCAGAGCAACATTCTTAGCTGCTGCTTTCCCATCTGAATGCTAGAGAGGGGCAGGAAGATCCCTCAAAATGTGCCAGCCTGGCCTCCTAGGCCACTGGGAGACGGCAGTACTTGATTGAATTACAGACTTGGTGTTGGTGGCATTGCCTTTTGAGAATCCCTCCGCTTTCTCACCTCTCAGACCACCCTTTAAAGAGATCAAGTCCAGTTGATTCTGTTTGCTAGGACATCAAGGAACATACCCAGAGGCTTTTTAATCCCTAGTCTTTCCACATTTCTGATTTGTCAGATTTTGGTTAGGGAGATCTCAGACTCAAATGGAGTCTCAAATCCTCCAAGAATCTTCTTTGGCCTTCATTGGGCACTTTGGGGCAGATACTAACAAAATCAGACTTGCATGTACCCAAATGCACAAGCATAGATCCTCAGCATGTACATGCCCATTTGATAACATGCAGGAGAAAAAATGCACACAGGCCTGCCCTTACAAGGAAGCATGTGCATGTTGCTAAACTCAGCGGGACTCAGTGAAGACCCTGTCCAAACTCTGCCTGTGGTGCTTGCTTCCAGCTCAAATGAATTTGGATTCAGTAGGGTTCTGACATCTGTCCATAGAAAGTTTCAGGACAAATGCGCAGTTAGAATTTTTGAGCATCCTGACTCTGACAGACCAAGCAGCTCTTTGTTTATAATGGTCAGAATTTGATCTGCCTCTTTTTCTCCTTGCTCTGTGTTGTTTTTCTTCTTCGATTTTTTAATCCTAACTTTGAAATCCAGTTTCCTTCATGTCAAATGGTCACATAGAAATGTTTCAAGAGAAACAGAAGCTTATTTTCAGCACAATTACCCCTCCCTTTCACTAATTGAGGGCCAATCCTTCATGCCCCACCCATCCACCCGCAGGGAACTTAGGACCTCTGGTTCCAGTCCTGCACTGTGGTGACAGCAAGAAAGTAGATTGACCTGATACAATTTGACAGGTCTATTCTGTTCTTAAAAATTGGTCAGTCTTGAAGATTTTCTTTAACATAATCCAAAGTGGCTTCTCATGAAACAGAACAAATGCTGCACCGCACTTTGGAGATAACCGTCTAGATTTGTATACATTTTTTGCCACTTAAATTGGGTCATGCAATCCATGTATGGAGAAAGGACTGCGGTGATAAATTACAGCATTATTTTTGAGAGGGGTGAAAAGGAACAAGGAGAATTTGGGAAATGGGGTCTATTTGTAGAAGCAAAGGTGATTTTTCAAGGCTGCCTGAAACTTTGCAGAAACACAGCTATAACTGTCAACCTTTTTACATAGAAATAACTGATTTAATCTACAAAGGACTGCTTGTTTTGATCTAATTTATGCTCCTTATGTTACACATTAAAAAATCTTGCCCACCAAATTTTCAAATGCTGTTTACTCTCCCCAGATCTACTCTTATCAAATTGGGCAAGTAGAGATAATCTATAACCTTCATTTAGCAACAGGATTTCTTTACAAAAGTGAAGTCTATTAAGGGCAGTCTGCAAAAATTCACCACGGACAATCTCTTATTGTCTCGGCAGATGCTGGTGCATTGACCACTTTTGGGGTTGGTTCTCTGTGAGGGGCATGTGTCAGACCAATAGACAGGAGTCTTGAGATTGCAGGATCTAAAACCCTCTTATTCCCCTGACACCCAGAGAAACTTCAAAACTGAGCCAGCCCTGGAGCTAACAATTTGGTTTTTTTTATGTCAGTGGGAAACCCTAATGGTATTGGGGGGAAGACTGTAAAAGGGAAATGCTTTCTCCAAACCAGTGTGGTCTCCTTATCTATATTTACAAGACAGAAAAGTTACAAACAGAAGAAAACTGTTTTGAAAAGCTAGAGGGTAGGGAATATATTTAAAGTTACTCCAAAGTCAAGTGGGATGAAAGTGTTTCACATTGAAGAAAGAGGAGGGCTCTGCTCTGAATTTGCATTTGGAGGAAGGATGCAGTTTTTCAAACATCCTGATCTTAAATCATAAAGGTTTATGAAGAAAGGCCCAATTGGATCTCAGATCAGACTGGCAGCTAGTGACATGACTACAAAAAGACTATCATGGGGTCAGCCATGAGTTTGCCAAGAAGAAACGTGGCTGTTTGCACCACCTGTATTTTCTAGACAGCCTTCAAGAACAACCCTGGATAGATTATATTGCAGGAGACTAAAAAGTGGAGGAGCATTGTGACTTGGCACACCAGCTCTAAGTAGGCACCCCACTCTCCAGAAGCACCCCTGAACCACAATCTTGGTCTTTCCGGAGAGAGACTATGTTCAGATAAGGCTAGACTTCCAGGCCTGGATGAACTCATTAGCAGCAGGTCTTCCTCTATCTCACTAAGTCCTGCTCTCTGGAGAATAGATAAGGATTTTAACCCATTACTTAGCATAAGATAAGCCTCAATTTCATCACCAAAGGGATCAACTCAGCCCCCAAATGCCAGACGGCTTCTCCCAGCAGCTTTCAAAAGCAGGGAAGAGCCCCAGAAGCACAGGACCCTCCTTATGGGAGAGAGAGGCAGATCCAGCCAACTCGCTAACTGCTAAGCCTGGATCCTCAAAGGGGTTGGGGGCTGCAGCTGCCAGAAGAACCGGCATGGCCTACCCGCCCCTCCCTGCCACAGAGGCTCCCCACCGTAGCTGGTTGTCCCAAGCCAGATCAAATCGTGGAGAGACTCAGATCCCGAAAGGTGGAGGGAGTTGCGTTCAAGATGAGCCAGAGAGGTCTCAGAGTGATGGGAATATGACAAGGGTGACTCTTGGACCGGGTGGTCTGATTTGGGAAGTGGAGGCTTCTCCTTCAGTTAGCAAATATTCAAGGAGGTGCCATAAATGCTGGAATCGTTTCATTTCCTGTTGCAACCCCTCTGGATAAAAGACAGACCTTCCAAGGAAAGCAGAATTGGGAATGTGAGTCTGAGATCCATCGTGGCCCGAATGGGGCGAAGGGTGACCTTCGGTGCCTCGCCAAGCCTGGGCTAAGGCTTCTGTGCCGTGCGAATCCGAGGCGGCTAATGCAAAGCGTGCCCGATTGCGCCTTCGAGCTGCGGCGGAGGCCTCGGAAATTCCCTGCGCGGAGCTGCTGCGCGCTTGAAGCGCCCGCCAGAGCCCGAAGGCTGCGCGGTCCGCGTCCGGCCCCGGCGGCGAGGAGGAGTGGGCGGGGGCAGCCTGGCGTTGGCCGGAGGTCCGGTGCCCTTCCGGGAGCGCTCACCTGTAGTCCTGCGGGGAGGGCCGGCGGGCTTGTCCCGGGTTCCCGACGAGGCCGGACGTGAGGAAGTGGGGGTCGCTCTCGATCATGACCTGCGAGGGAGAGACGCGGGGTCGCTATCCAGCTTTTCAGCGGGGGAAGGGCCGCGGCCGGGCAGGCTCCGGAGTTGCCCGCCTGAAAACCCCTCGGCCGAAGGTGGCGACCCCGGCCCGGCCCCTGCTCCTGGGCGGCGGTGGGGGAAGCGGGCAGGTACCTCCGAGAGCGGGCGACCCTCCGCGGCGCTCTCCCGGCCCGGCTCCGGCGGAGGGAGGGAGGCTTTGGCTGCACCGGAGAGGGGCGTCTGAGGGCCCGGCCCCCCGGCCGGAGCCAACGCGGGTGGAAGAAGCTGGCGGGGCGACCGGCCGGCTGAGCAGCGTTTTTAAATTTCCCTCTCCGGAGCTGTCCAGCTGGAGCATGCGCGCCGCGGGGCCGAGGGGCGGGGGAGTCGCGAGGGGAGGGGGCCGCCGGCCAGGAGCGACCCCTCCCCTGCCCGAAGCCGCGGGGACGGGCGCGGGGGCACTTGGAGCACAGCGCGCGGGGCCGGTTTGCAAAGGCAGGCGGCGGGAGACGTCCGGCGCGGCCCCGCCTCACTGAGGACTAGCCGCTCGCGAGGTCGGCGCCGGCCGCGGCTAAGAGAAGTCGCGCAATGGCGGGGCTGGGCGAAGCGATCACTCGCCCGCCTTCCTTCCCGCCTCGGCCGCCTCCCGCTCGCTCGCCCGCCGGAGACGGCGGGAAGGGGCCCGCCAGTCGCCGCCTCGCCCCTCCCAGCCCGGCCGGGCCCCCTCCGGAGGGCGCTCTCCGGCCTCCCGGAGTGTTTTCTCCAAAGAAGGAGCCCCCTCCGCACCCCCTGCCCCCCAGCGGGGTTGGGCTCTGGTCTCATCTCCTTTCCAACGGCTTTCCCAGCCTGCGGCCCTCCACGGCTGGACTACAGCGCCCGAGTGCTGGCTGGGGATGTTGGGGGTTGTAGTCCTTGTGCAGCTGGAAATTCCTTTTGGGGGGAAGGTGGGCGGAGCTGTTTGCCATCCAATCCAGGTAGGGCCCCTCGTCCGGAGAAGCAGCCCCAACAGAGCTTTTCCTTCCCCGGGGAAGGGTGAATGTGGCTGAGGGTAACCTGTCCCCCCCCCGCCCGGCCTTAGTCGATCTTATTGACGATCTTATTGACTGCATTAAGTCACGTCCCGAACACCTGCCAAGACCCCCGCCTGGCTCACCCTGTCTGCGGCCCCGGGTCGAAGTGGGGGTTCCGAGCGCCCCCGCCCACGATGGCCCCGGGGTCGGACGAGGGCCGCGGCGCTGCGCCAGGACGAAGCTCCCTCCCGCTGAGGACCGGGGCGGCTGGATCGATCCGGCCACCCTTCTCCCAGCGCCAGCGCGGCGGCCGGCCGGGTCCAGGAGGGCAGCAGGAGCTGTGGGACTCGGCCCTCAGTTATCTTTCCAGGCTTCGTGGCCCTTCTCTGGTTCTTGGCGCTTCTGGCCTGTTCTCGTCGCTGAGCGAAGGGGAAGGGGATGCGGCGGAGACAGGCTGGCGAGACACAGCGACAGGGGGTGCAGGAAAGAGCGAGCTGCAGCACCCCTTCTCCACCAAGGGGGCCAGCGGAGCCGGCCACTGAGAGGCAACGTGAGGCCGTACAGGTCCACCAAGTAACGCTGTGTCTGAGTGGACCTCAGGGCCATTTCATCCACTCAAACATGGTTATTCTTAGCCCCATTTGTCTCTCTCATGGACGGGTTTCTAAACTAAACGTGTGGATAGTTGCTTCAATTTTATGAAGCCAGACTTTTCTCCCAGTGCAGGAAAAACATGTCTCAATAAGACTTTTATCAGAGCAACAAACTCTAGTCGAAATCATTACGCATGAAATTACCCATTAATCCCACAGGAGTAAGGCCTTCAGTAGAAGTCTACTCGCTTGGGATCGTACAGATGGTGAATCTGAGTTTTACAATGGACCCAACTACTGATTAAATGCAGAGATGTAACGGACAAAAAAGGCCTTCCTCAAAATTTGGATAGGAAATGAAGTTTTAGGTCCTAGTGCCCGACAAGTTCAGCTTAATACAGTCTTCAAAATATCATTTTAAAAAATTAAGCAATATTTTTCAGGTTATATGAAAATTTCAAAGTTGTTTTGGCAGCAATATTGTATACACTGAAAGAAATATGCAGCAAGGCTCTCTAAAAAGCAAAATATAATAAAACGATAGAAACACAACAAGTAGTTGGTTATGAAGTGGGCAAAGTGATAAAGAAGATGTTTTTAATTGCCTGAATGCCACCGTTGCTGGGTTAGAGAAAACCAGCAGAGGCCACTGAATCCCACAAATGTAAATCCACACTTGAGGGTATTTTTGCAGGAAGAATAAACTTCTTAAACTGTTTTTCCTTTTATTTGTAAGACTCAGTTAAAGTAGCATCTGTTACAGTTGCACTTCTGCTACTTGTCAGCGTTTGTGTTGAGTCTTCAAATATGCCCTGAGTTGGCAGGATTTGTGACTTTTTCTCTCTTTAGAGCACCTCCTTGCTGAAAGGGGTCATGGAGCTTCCCTCATGGACTTGAGCCAGGGAGGATCCAAAAGTGAGTTTCCAGAGCCACAGGGAAACACCCATGGAAGGAGGTCTCAGTAGGATCTGACTGTTGCTGAAATTCAGCCCCGAACAAGAGATCTGAATCGCAGCCAAGCAGTGAAGCGGTGGCCTTGCTTTTGACAGCATGGAGATTTGTGTCACAGGTGGGCTTGAGATGCTTTTGTGCTGTAGGGTTTTTCAATTATGGAAATAATATTTTGTTTAAATTACAAACATGGGCTCATTGTTGGTGGCAGAGATACCCACTTTCTCTTTGGACATGTCCTGGTTTGGTATAGGCAGTTCAGTTCTTTTGTGTATTCAAGTCTCTCAACCATGTTTTTTCTTTCCAATTTCTGTGTGGTCTGGGTAGACTCACAGACTTTTCCTTTTGGCTGGAGTTACTGAGACTGCCGTAATTAAAAGTTGTTAATTATTATGTTTAATGCTAGGCCTCACAATTCTTTCTTTCTTTAATAGAACAGATCCACCCATTGTCTCAACATACATTGACCACTGCTTTCAGTTTCTGCTCAGTTTTGACGTGACTTGGAAATCCTATTAAACCATTTTTCTGACCTTCCTTGGCCAGAAATTGGTAATTTCAAATAATGAGTAGAAAGCAGACCAGTCCTTTTTTTTTTTTCTAGTCAGAGGCTATTCCCCACAATTTAAACCCAACATTTCTCAAAGCACTTCATAGATTTGGGAAAAGGTCAATTAACTTCTGTTTCCTCTGGGTAGCCCTGGGAAGAGGTAACCTTGTGAAAAATGGGCAGAGTGATTTGTCCAGTGACCTACAAGGGCAGGAAGTTCACAAGTGCAACTAGCAATGTCATCTCAAATTTGTTCCTGGGTTGGTGTATTGCAAGAGAAGGAACAACGGTTCTGCAGCCTCTCCTCCCTTCTGCAATACCTAGGTTCTGAGCTAATCATTCAGAGACCCTTTCCACCACGTTGGCTATGCACCATGGAACCCCAAAACCTAGAGGAATGTTGTGTATCTTCCATGTGTCTTCTTTCCTTCCCTCTCCCTTCGTAGAATCCATACTGTTATGAGGTAGTAATGAGACCAATAAAAATTCAAAAGATGTATGCTGAGATTGGCCTGCCAGAAAGAGACTGAAGAACTAGCTTGTTTGGGATTTTTTGGGAAATTTTTTTAAGTGCAGATAAGAGATATGACTGTCATTCCTGCTTAATAAATGGCTTCTGACTTCATCCCAAGACGTTGACATTGAGGTGTCAGCTCTGGATTGGGGGTCTCAAAGTTGGGATGGTGCCCCACATTCATGAACAGCGGTGATGATGTTCAAGGATGAAGTTCAAGTTTTCAACTCTCTGTTTATCCAAAGAGCTACTTTGAAAAATCCAAGCCAGTCAAGAGTTGAAGCTATGTGGATTTTTCTGCTGCGAAGTCTTGGTGCTCTCTGAGCTTGATTGTTTGCTTGCAGATGTTTTGCTATCCAACTAGGATGTAATTATCCCGAGCAAGTTTTGCTTAAGAGTTTTTTTCTATGTATTGTCCCCATCAAGTAATATTGTCAGATATTATTTATGATTTCAAGAGAGGGAAGAACGGTAATTCCCTACTATGAGACAGGGAAAAATGTAGAGGACACAGTTCCTTAAATGATATAACTGGACAGAGGAGGACACACATCCAAACTATTTTTCTCCAGCTTTGTCAAGTAGATCTATAACCAAAATAGGATATTTTTCTCTTTCAACAGAGATAATAAATTAAGGAATGGCCGCAGAGCAAAGTGCAGTTAAGAGAAAGGGGGGCAGTATTATTCTTGTTTTTTTTTTTATTTTACTTCCTCCTTCCATCTTGGATGACTCAGGTTTTGTTGCCAGAGCTGTGCCACTGAATGCTACTGACCCCAGCCAAGACCCCAACCTCAATTCCCCATCAGACAAAGATGGAGCTGTGCTACAACCAGTCAGCCTCCATTATTATTGAGATGCCTAGCAGGAAGAGGCAGGTTTCATTATTTTTAATTGGGTTCTACAGTTAAATAATACACAATGGGCACAATCATCTGGGAAGTTATATTGTGGAAGGCCATTGAATTGATGGAAGCTGGGCAGGAGCGTAGTAGCATTCCCATTCATTTCAATGGGAGAGCGCTGGGCAAATCGCCTGTCCACCCCAGTGCTAGTTGTTTACTGATCCTGGTGTGGAAATGTAAGAGCAGCTCTGTTGTGGGGGGATGTGAGACATTAGCAGAGCACAGAACCACATTATGTTTCATAACTGGTCAGCAAAACCAGATGCTATCCAAAAATTGGCAAATCATATTGAAAATCACATTGCTGCCTGGTTTGATCAGAACAGGTTGGAGAGGAATTGAGAGCTCAGATCTACTGTGAAATTGTGAAATTCCTTGAGGATAGAGCTGTGACAGAAGCCTCACGTGGATCTCTAGGTTTGGTCACCTTCAATAAGTATTTTTTTAAGCCTCCTGTGTAGAGGTAATAAATTCAGGTTAATTTGCTTGCATGGAGGCCGCATTGAAATTATGTCCAAAAGTGTGTGCACCGAACTGCAAGCTGGAGCACAGACTCAGCAGGTCTTCTCAGAAGTCCATCCCAAATTCTAAGGATGTTTAGGATTACAATGTTAAAACCCTAAGTAATATAAATAATAGCAATATAAAATGTGCTACCATATTTTATTGCAAACCAGAGAGCATGAAATTATAGCTGTAATGCAATGTTCTTTTCTGTGGAGATGTGGGGAGGGAGAAGATGTACCTGGAGTTCCACTTAGAGGTTTAGCTTCTCTGCAGAAAGACTTGGGAAACATGCTACCACCTCACACCTGTTGAGTTTTTGAAGCTCTCTCCAGAAAAGCCAGAGAGGGAGAAAATGGGATTAAAAGCAGGTCAGAGATCAGGAAATAGGAGGTGGTGTCTGGTAAGTGGGCAGAGAAGGGAAGATGCACAGAACCAGGTGTTAGAAGGAAATCTGGAATTCCTGACTAAAGGAGAAAAAAGAGCATTTTTCCCCTTGCTGGGTTCCGAAAAGAGTTTATGATTGGGGTTGGGTGGGGCAGGTGTTATCACAGGAGATCAGTCTTGGCTGGGATTTGATTCTTGTAAATGCAAGATTGAGAAATATGCATTTGAAGAAATTGTTAACTCTGGATATCTGATTCCACTGTTCACTTGTCAGTAAAAACTCATGAGTGCTAAATCTTTAATCCATCTGAAAATCCACTTTTTAAGACAATTTTAAAAAATAATTAGATTACCTTAAAACACTTACATCTTTCTTACCTCTCATTTAATATCTATTGGTTGTAGACATCACTAATCAAAAGAGTATTATTAAAAACAGCAGACATATTTATCTGCTTGAAATCCTACCAGTGCAATAAAACCCAACTTATTGCTTGTAATGTTTAGAATTAATGAATGTGGGGCTGAATAATTTATGATTGTCTTACACAAGCAAGAATTCAATTAAACTTGAACAAGAAACACCAACGCATGTGGCAAAAAATTCCTCTTTCCATTTTTTTTTCAACTGCAAACAATACCATTTGCTTCTGCTTTCTTGGGGCTGCTGGCAGTGAAAAAGGTGTGTAAAACAGGAGCAAAACAGATACTACAATGCTAAAAAGTTATTTATTCCATCAGGGAAAGGGAGGAGCCCATGCACCTGGGAGATCTTTCAGCTGGGATGTCGGCTTGTTTGTTGCAGGGATATCAGCCCATTTGCCAGGAGAAGGCAGAAAGGAGCTGATTCTTTCCTCGTCCACTGAGGAGATGCCAGACTTGGTTTGTGGGTTTTGTTTAGCCATATTTATGAATTAATAAGCAGTAGTAATGTTTTCCAGCTAAGCATATGCCAAATGCATTTCCCTAACTCCTGGAAATCACCAGCTTCCCTCCACCGGTTGGGCTAGCGCATGGCATGCTTTGGGTTGAGTTAGATAGAATTATAAACCCAGCTCTACGTAATCTAAGTAGGCTTTTTCACAACCACGAGGTGACTGACCCACATTTACCAGGTATTCCATATTCTGTGTGTATCCAGTGTGGGGCATCCCTGAATTATTAAGGCTTTTTAACATAAATATATAGTTGTAACATCAGTCTGGTTCTTGTTAGTTTTAATTTTTAAGCATTGCCACCAGTCTTGGACTAAACTTGTGAAAAGAGATCCTGTAACTCTTTGCTTACCTGCTGCTATGCATTATTAACTGGAGAGGTTACCCTTCCACTGACTTCTTTAGACTTCTGAAATAGGACATGTCTGTGGAAGGGACCCCCAGCAGCCGAGCAATGCTAGGGGAAGAAGCTGCAGGAGGGCAGGAGTTTTTTAACCTTCTTCTCCCTGCTTTATTTTTGTCCTTAGTAATTAGTCTGTCAAGAAAGTACAGCAATCAAAGATCAGGCTGTGGCTGCTGCAACCTAATCTCCAAGAAGGTCCAGTGTCTATTTCTTACCAGGAGAACGAGCCAATACCAGCATGCCAGACCCAGAGGGCTAAGCCACCGACACGCCACATGAATTATTAAGTGCGCTTCGCTGGGGTGGAAAAGTTTTTGCAGAGCTCCTGGCATCATGTTATGCTACGCTGAATCCTAAACAACTCCTCTTGCAAGTTCCGAATGGCTCAGTTGGAACCATTGTTTGGATTAGCATTCAGGATGGAGACCCAGGTAATGATCAGTGTGGCAGAGGAGGAGGAAATGTCGTGGAAATAAAAATTCAGGAGGAGCCTGGGAGAAGCTTCTGCAAATTTGAATAAAACCTGTCAGCCAGAAAAGCCAGTCCCAGACTTCTCCTGATTTGGGGGAGTAATCTGGGATTTCCCTCGCTTGAATGGAATGGAACGGAACACCTCTCCAGAGTTCAAGAAACCTGGATGGGGCAAAGCCAGAGACTCAGCCCTCGGCCTGAAGACCTCAGCCTCTCACAACTGCATTAATGTGGGGGAGAGAGGCTGACCTTTGCTTCTAAGTCCATGTCTCTCAGTTCATGCCCATGAATTAAAGCATAGATACTATCTTCCATATTGCAGCTGTAGAGAGAGATTTTGAAGAGCTAACATATCAGAAGGTAAAGATGTGTGCCTATTATTTCAAAAACCCAAGACTCAAACCTTTCTTATTTGAATAAACTGAGAACAAAGACTCCATGGAGTCAATAACCATTCGTATAATGTAAAACCAAACCTGTCCCCTGGAACAGGGTGTCTTAAGTGGTTGGAGGCAACAGTTGTTGACCTGTAGGATACACCAAGGCATCCCACTTTGGTCTGTAAGCTGCAGTTGGGAGATGCATCCATAAAAAAGAAATTATACCTAGTTTCACAAGCTTGGATGAGAAAAACTTTGATTGGAAAACTGGTTGGGACCAGGGCTACCTTAATTTCCTCCAAAAAAGCAGACACTTTGGATCTTGATCCTTCAAATCAGAGGCCATCCCTGAGCACAACAGAGCAGCGTTGTAGGGCATTGTGGGAAGTTAAAATGGAGTAGGGAATCCGCAGCTACTTGGGGAGCACCAGAAGAGAGGCTGGCTAGACCCGTTCCAGGGAAAGGAAGGGTTCCTGAAAGGGCTGTGGGAGTTGCCCCTTAAGGGCAGAGGGACCAGCTCTGTCCAGGCCAGGATGAGCGGCGTTGCTGAGGTGGGTCTCTTCCCAGTCCATCCAAGACTGCACGGTGTTGCTCGCACGCTGTGTTTTTCAAATTTGGCGACCTTCAGACGTGTGGACTTCAACTCCCAGAACGTTTGAAAAGCATTGCTTTAACCCGTGGGGAACCCGGAAGACGGAAGCACCGCAGGCCTCAGCTAAACAGATGGCCGAGTCCTTGTCAAGGGCTCGCTTGGCACAGCACTTCTTTGAGGAACTGTGCGAGGCCCAAACCCTCTCCCGAAATAGGGGACGACAATGGGGGCGAAGGGGCTACGGATGGCCCCATTTCCCCCCCCAGGGGGCGATCGGCCTTCAAAGGGAAAGGGGCTTGTTGTCTGCCGCTTTTTTGTGCCAGCAAATCTGGCTGAGGACAAAGTGGTTGCAGATCAGCCCTAACGATAGGGAAACGCAGGGACGGAAAAGGCGCTTTCCGTTCAACCAGGCCAAGGGGTTCGCTGTGTGGCTGTTTGTTCAGGTCTTTGTGAATTAAGTCGGTACTGGATGCTGGTCTAAACATTGTTCTCTGTTTAAACTTGTGAACCACCGAGTTTCTGATTACCAAACAGGAGTTGTTTGAATTTGCTGAACTGGAAGTGAGGGATGACACTGCAGTAAATTTAAGAAGGGTCGGGTCATTTATTTGCCGTTTCATTTTTCTTTCCAATGTGTCTGTTATAAAAACCTAATTTCCCAATGCAGTCAGCTGTGAAGCAGCCCAGAACAAAATCTGTTCATTCGTTTATTTATTTGTTAAGCAAGGCATGGCCAGGGTGGGGGCAGCTTGTTAGGGGAAACAAGGTTTGAAATTAAAGCGGCAGCTCTTTTTTACAACCTCTTACCCAGGACAATGTAAGTAAAAAAAACTTTCTGCCAAAAGAATAGAACTCTTGCTTCAGAGGTAGGGCAAGAAAAAGACCTTTCCTGTTTAATTTCCAGGGGTTTGGCTGCTACTAAAAGCATGAGGGGGAAATGATGCAAGAGTCATATGGGTGATATTTTGGTGAGTGTCGGTGACACTTCAGTCTCCCCAAAGTGTTGGCACATCAGTTGGCACAACAGGAGGCTTCTGGATTGGGGACGCTGACTTGGAGATAAATAAACTAATTGATGTCACAATAAATGCGTCAGAGGCCTTCTCACCTCTGCCTTTCATTGCCAGAGACTACACAACCAATTGTTTAGAATTCCCTACTTCTCCTGGCCTTCCTCAAAAAAGCTACTTAGGGCCCGAGGGCTGAGTCAGATCCCACCGAAGTCACAGGACAGCCTTTTGCAGAAGGTTCAGAGCTACCTGGTGGGTTTGCTGCCTTCTCCCCTATTTTAGGCCACGGGAATGAGCAGCATCGGCTTTCTGCTTAGTAGGCTTGCTTTAGGATCTCAGGCTTCCTACCAGCAATTACTCCTTTTCCCCAACCCAAAGTGACACAGCTGCACCACTCGCCCTTGCTGCAGCCATATAGGGCTCCTTCGCACAACAGCAGTTGCCTAGATGTGGGAGGGCTGGCAGTAGGTTGGGCAGGGTGGCTGCAAAAGTGCTTTCCAGGTGTCCTTGGGCCACTTCAGAAGGGAACCTGCCTGTTTCTAGCACTTCAAACCTTTTGGCTTTTTTAGAGATAAAAACATACAGAGCCAGGGATCTCTGTGAATCCTCTGTGGAGGGAAATAAAGGGAAACGAGCGTGTGTATCGCTGCAGTTGCAAAGTTGTGGGGTTTTAATGTGCTTTGGCTCTGTTAAATGCTGAAGAAGGCTCAAGAGAAACAAAAAACAGTTTAAACTGTCTGGATGGCTGTGAGGCTTTTCACTGCTGTTTTCACTAGTTCTGCAGACTGAGATGACCAGTTGCCTTTGCAGTGGGTGAAGCAGGCAGGTTCGCAACAGCCACGGCTCACCTGTTGCATGGATCACAGGAATTGCTGCCCCATTTGCTTGTTTTTTCTTATGTACCATTTGTCTGATGCTTACAGATACGTGGGTGTGAAAATATATCCATTCCTGATGTTTGTTTATTTGCTTATTTGGAAGGTTTTTCTCCTGATTTTCAGCTATTCCAGCTTCCAAAAGCACATGCAATTAAATTAAGTATATATTGCAACAATATATACTTGTGTATATATAATGTGTTAAGGATCTGTACATTTAGAAAACAAACCAGAGGCACTTTGTGACAAGAGGCAGCAGACTTGTAGCAGTCCTAAATAAACAATCTCATTCTTATTATTTCAGTGCTTGAGACTGCCCAACTTCACAAGTGATGCTGGGTGGCTTACAATACAACAGGTCTGTTTAGCAAGATTAATTGGGAAGAGGTTGCCAGAACTTTTTCCTACTCAGAAGTCATAGATCCGCTCTAGAGAAGGTCCCCTCCAGTCCTCTCTCTAAATAGCAGGTTGGGAGACGCATTAAAATTAGTTGTCATAAATTTAATCACTACAGTGTTTGCTTTATGGAGTGTCTGAACATAGAAGTGTTTCAGTTTTGAAAAGAGGATGCAGATAGACTCCAACTCTGGGCCACTTCTGCCAGGACAATGTAGTTGTTTATTGGCCAATGAAAAGGAGTTGGAGGTGCTGTACCCTTGCTTGGATCATTAACCTCCTGAATGTTTTGGCAAGAGGACAGTTAACAGGCTGCAGTTGCTTCTGGCACTTTTAGGACACCCAAGTTCAGAAAGAAAAGGAAAGCTCTGTCCATCCACCTATCTGACAAAAATCATGGCCACTATAATCAGTCAGTCTATCCCATCTACCCTGCTGTTCCCATGAGGAAAATCAGAGACCTGCAGAGAAACTCTGGAAAAAAATCATAGCTTCAGCTTCAGCTATGATTTTGGTGATGGTGGGGAAGAAATGTTGTATTTTGTAAGCCATCCACAGTGGGGCAGCCTATAAATTTCATAAAGAGCCACTTGGATCACATGCAATAACCAAGTAAGGACCACTAAAATCTGCCAGGGAAGGCAGAATCTGCTCCAGCCAGAGGAGATTTAGACCAGCCTTCTCCAGTCTGCAGCTGTCATGTGTTGGTCTCACTTCACAATCCCCAACCGGCAACTAGAGAAGGCTGGCTCTGTTTTAAAGTCATTCCTTTTCTCCCACAAGGACAGGACTGCCCAGGAAGTTCCAGATTGCACATGTAAAACTTGCCAAAACTTCCTCCTCACCCTTTTCCTTCAAGAAAGAGCCATCACATTCTTTGGGCATCCTCTTGAAATATCTGGTGGTTCAGAGGCTGAGTCATTTGGTCTGTAATCTTGAGGACTTCCAAAACATCAAAGGGTATGATGATGTAGGAATTAATGTAATTTGCCAGGGAATTCAGCTGGCTATTCTTGGTCATCCCAGATGGAGGTTCCCAGAGGCAGACAGGAGTGGAGGGCTGAGAACCTCTTAGATGGGCATTTTAAGCCCCTTGCCTGGTGGTGCCCTCCATCCAGGATTGAATGACAAGGGGATGGCAAAAGTAATGAAATGGGTGGCCATTTCAACTTTGCTAACTCAGACAGCAAGAGTCCCTGAAGAACAGAGACTGGGGAACAGCTCCTGTGCCCCAATGGGTACACAGGCCCAAAGTTCAGAACAGGGTCTTTCTTTTCCAGCCATGGAAACAATTGGGCCAGGAATTGTACCATGCCCAACTGGTACGGTTGGTATGCTCTCCACCCAGAGAAGGACTTTTTCGGGCCTGCGGCTGCTTTTGAAGCATGTGAATTCAGCCCTTGCTGTTGTTCCCTCCCCTTCCAGAGCAAAGATGTCATCTCACATGTTGCTCAGCTGCCCCTTCTGCCTTCTGAACGAAGCCTCTTTGCCATTCTAATGGCAAACCAACCTGGGCTATATTTTCAGCGTTCCTCCAATGTGCGGGCATTTTCTCTACGTCCCGACTGAGAAGGATCAGAGAAGAGGCTGCGCAAGAAGTCTTGCCTTTCCTCCAATCTGGGGCAAAGCACAGGGATGACAACCTATCAGGTTTTGGCAACTTAGGATGACCTAGGACAACAGCTTCCTCCTCCTCCTCATCCATTTTCCCTGCTCCCTTCTTTTAACCTACATTCTTGACCTCCTTTTAGAGTGGGAGAACCACCCACAGGGCCAGAGCCAGAGCTGTTCTCCAGCAGGTGGGACACCAGGAGGTCCTGGTCTCCTGGACAGAGCTGGTCCAGTAGAGCTTCTGCAACCTGCCCAGGAGGAGGAATGGCCAGGAACAGATCTCCATTGTTGCTGTCCTCCTGAAGGGAGGCAGGCGAGCTCTGACCGTTATCCGGGGCTGTTGTGTCCTGCCCGGCTCCCCCCGCCGTTTCTCAGATTAGCCAAGGCGGCCCTCAGCCATCCACCTTTTGTGCCCAGACTGCCCAGTGTGAAATCTGCAGTGACGTTAAATGTTTTCTAATGAATAATTATTGAAAGGAAATGGAGGGATATTGGTGTCAAAGATTGTAGCGTATTGAAACGTTTTATTTGGTAGGTACAAAAGTGTTGTCCTTCACAAGCACTTTTGGAAAAAGGCTTTATTTTCTTTTCCTTGTGAAGGGTTTTTGATTCTCAGGGGATTATCCATTTCTCCCCCATCTCCTGATGGCCATGAAAAGGCCCAGTGAATGTTTTGCAAGATGGCACCCATGAAGCCCATTGAAGTGTTAGAAGTTTTAGGGTTTTGAAGAAATGTTTGAACATTGGAGGGCTTTTTTTCACTTTTGCTTTTGATTTTGGAGGGTGAGGTGCAGCTCTCCTTTGACCCCTGCATTTTACAGGGATTGTGGATGGTGCTTTTGATTAAGGCTGTGCCAAAGTTAGAGACAAGGAACCATCAAAGTGGCCTGGAATTTCTTCTCCCTTGCTCAGTGCTCAACCTAAAAATCTTTGCATTTTCCATGGCTTCAGAAAGAAACAAGGCTAAAGTCTGAAAAAGGGTCTGTGAGATAAAACCAAATTTACGGTTTCCTTCTTTCATATTATCCTAGACTTCAAGGGTAAGATCCTTCTCCCAAACAGCAAATAAAATTGTCAAATGCATATTTTAATATTACCCTTTGGAGTGAAAAAGTTAGACTCAGTAATACAAAAATGAAAAAAATACTAACTAAAAAC
>JANHZU010005730.1:77824-88587 GCA_032468055.1 Acrochordus granulatus | reverse complement strand
ATACACCATTGTTCTGCCAGAGATTCCTGATTCATGTAGGAATGGTGCATGCTGCTGCGTAGAGCAGAAAGGTTTTTTTTCTTGCTATTTTGATGTGATGAAATTATGTGGATTGTAGAATTCACTCCTCTGCAAGAAGATGTGGCAAGAGTGGCCAGTTTTAGATGGCTTTTGAGGAAAGGCAAATTGAATGGGGGAGGGAAGTTGCCATTAGCTCTGAGAGCAGAATTAAACAGGGTGAAGAAGACTCTGAGAAAACTTGGGAGATGTGCATGCAATGTAGGTCATCTCCAGGCTGCTGGTGAGTTTCACCAGTGCCCTGTGTGATGAAGCAAATCCTGGACAGATGGCCCATCTGATGTAATTAACTGCAGCACCAGAAGTTTTAATGGCTGGTAGAGTCGAAGGTAGGAGGAGTAGAAAATCAACCCCATCCCCAAATTGCTACAGTACAGTAGAAGCTCCTCTGGAGGACATTTATTTATTTCATTTTTATTCATTTATTAAATGTATATGTGCCCTGTCACCATCAATATATTCATAAATCATAATTCATATGAATGCCATGTTCATAAGCCATAACGTCTATTTGGTGTGGACTTAGATCAAAATCTGCCATTGCAATTTATTCAAACCATGGCTTAGTTATGGATTTTCTTCATGCCACTCTTTCTTTTCTCCTCTTGAGGTTCTCTCTCTATGTGTGAACCTTTTAGCAGGACTTCCCGTAGCGCCACATCTCCAATAGGTGTCACTGGGATGTACTAATTTGGGATACTGTAGCTCTACAAACCCTGAGCAGCCTGGGTGAAATGGCAGCAAAAGACTGGAGTGGTCTCTCTTGGTTGTCCAAGATTTTGTAGCCAAGGGGAGCCCTAACAAAACCCTGTTTCTATGGCACCTTTCTGGTCTGATGCTCTCCAGTTGTTTGAAACCCCAGAACCGGCTTAGTCTACTTCTGAAGAGGGCAGCTTCCTGTGTTCTTCAGGGGTCCTTCTACCTCCCCTCCTGGAAAGACCAAAGACCTGATGTTTCAGCTGAGGAGGAGCCTGTCTGACCTCTTGTGGAGAAGCAAGGACTTGCTGTTTGCAGAGATGCAGCTAGCAGGGCACATCTGGCATCCACAGCACCCTTGCAGCGGGCCTCGCATCGCCTGCACCTCTCCAGACTTGGGAGGAAAATCAGTTCCAGAACACACGTTAAGCATGTTTGTACTTGCCTATCAAATATTATGGGCTTCCTTCTCTCCATGATCAGCCTCAAACACTCTACTTTCTGTAGGTCACACTATATGATTGTAGAATATAGGATTGGCCCACTGGTCCCAAATTCCTGCCGGTCAGTGTGGGAAAATATGCTTGTGCGTCGGCATTTAGTCTGTCATCTGCAGTTTGTCTCATACCAAATGGATGAACGAATGGGCAGTTTAGCTCTGCAGCTGTGGATCAGCTCTTTCTGACAATGATCCTCTCCTGACCCATCAGTTGTGTTCCAGGGTTGGATGTCTATCAGTGTGTTTATGGAGTTGGGCCAGCATTTCTCAACCTTGGTAACTTTGAAATAGGTAGACCTCCTCCTGCCTCTGGCTGGGGAATTCTGAGAGTTGAAGTCCACTTATCTTAAAGTTGCCAAGGTTGAGAAATGCCAAGTTTGACTGTAGGGCCAGTGAGAAGATACTATTAAGCCTCTTGCTTCACTCAAGCAACTGTCTTTGAACTCGCCTCTCTTTGGCAGCAGTACTTAATTTAAGCAGGGTTTTCAAACATCGGTTGATGTCCTTAGTAAGGCTGGCAAAACATCCGGGTCCAGTAACTTCCTATATGAAGACCATGGGACTTGTAAACATTGGTTTGGTAGAGGAAGAGAAAAGAGCTGAGAGAAGCTATGGTTGCTACCAGACACCGTGTGATTTGGAGTGGCAGTATATTGGTGAATGTGAGACGGTTTGTTTGTAGGTCTCAAAATTAGTGTCCCTGCCTGGAGAAACCCTTCTCTGTGTGGTTCTACCCACCCTCCCTCCCTCCCTTTTTCTGTCTCTCAGAGAACTCTTTGCTGAGGTCTTATATCAGGAGACAATTCAGCCAGTATCTCTGTCTCCGTCTCCCTCTCTCTCTTGCTTACTCGCTGGGGGAGGACAGGGGTCATTTGAACAATGCTGCCTTGCATAGCAAGGAGACTTTTTGCTTTGGTTCCTTTCTGCCTGCCAAAGAGGTGTAAGCGAGATGAGATTGCAGTTGGAAATGCTGAAGTGAGAATGGAACGTCCTGAGGGGGTTAAAGGTGAAGGAGGACTTCTTCAAGTAGAAAGAAAGAAAGCTCAGGAGAGAAGAGTCCGGGGAAAGGAAGAGGTTGAGGAAATCTTATCCCCAGGCAGTTCCTGGGTTTTCAAGGCTGCTTATTCACTCTCTCTTTCTTGTCTCTCTGGAGTCGGGAAAGGTAAGGCATTATTATTATTGATGCTGTGGTTATTATTATTGTATTTGTAATTATTGATCACCTACAGTTAAATTCACAGTTTAAGACTGATGGAAGCCTAATAATTCAAGGACCTAAGAATTAATAAGGTAGCACCTATAGGCAGTTCCTAGTAAGGTGTTGTTGTTGGTTTTTTTTGTAAAATTAGGGTGTTCAGGTTTGATAAATTCCAAATTTCCAAATATCAAAGGAGTCCTTTGGTTATTGCTCCACAGGCTCCAATCACGATGGGGCTTCTTTTTCCATAAGTGTTCAGCTTTGATCCTGGTATTTCATTTTTTTCTCTCCTTGTTTTTCCCTCAATCCTAGCATCGCTCCATATAGCAACTTCAGCGAACCTGACTTTCTTCTTTTCCGTGACTGTTAGACCAGGCATGTTATGGCCAGTGTGGTGCTGAGCTAGAGCTACCCCCAAAGCTTCCCTGGAATGAGATGCAAGGCTTCATTTTAATTTGCCTCTTTTTCCATCAAAAGCATCTTCTCTGTTGTTGTGCAAAAGAAGGAAGCAGCCGTTAATTCCTAAGAAGAAAAGTCAGAGTGCTAAAGGAGTAGAAGTAGGCATCTTGGTTGGGTCACATCGCTGCTCATAGGGTGGGCTGAGGTTCCTTTGAGAAGTAAGCAGGGGCAAAGCAGGAGACCTGCAACCCACCACGTATGGGGAGAGAAGAGGAGGGAAAGGGGCCGTCCGTCTGAACAGAGAAAAAGGTTCCAGGAGCACAGCAGTTCAGAGGGTTTTCCACCCTCTGCTGCCTTTTGGAAAGGGCCAAACAGCTTGTGGGCTCCAGGGCTGGTATTTGGGGACAAGCGCAAGGAAACTGCGAGGTCTGAGGCTGGAAAGGTCTGCAGTAATGGTGAGAAGGGGCTGGAAACTTCCAGCTGAGAATATGCTCCCTAAAAAAGGTTTGTTGAACAGACAGTCTCCTCTGTTCGGACATCACACTTAATTAATCTCCTCCACCTCCTCCAGAGGAATGTCTGGAAACATTCCAGAATCAAATGTTAGCAAAGCCTTTTTCACAAGGAGAATCTTGGCCTTGCAAATCGAAATCCATATCTGGGTTGTGGATTTGGTTACCTGGCATCGAGAAAAGGCGAGCCGGGACCTGATCCTTGCCTGGCCCAAGCTCAGACCTGTTCTGGCCACGCAGCCGAGCCAGGCTGTAGCCAGCGTCCACTACGCCACGCTAGCAGTGTCCGGAGGTTAGGTCCTGGGCTTCGGTCAGATGGGGCGGCAGTCGAATTCTACTGGGGGATTGCAGCTAGCAATTTGTATCCAGCACGCGTGAAAGTGTTGCAACAAGAAAAGGGCTGTACTCAGTGTATCCGCGGAGGGAACATCAGGGGTTCGGTTCGCGTGTTTGTGTAAAGGCACTGGATGTGCCGGCTCGGCTACATTTATTAGGATAAATCGCTCTCCAGTCTTGCAGCCTGAGAACCTTTGTAAGACGTCCCCGCGCACAGCTTGCCAAGGCTTCGGGAAGCTACTTCAAAAGAAGAAGGTTTGCAGTTCTGCTGGTCAGGGAAGCGCATTTTAAGACAGCCACAACTTCACTTGCGCGAACGCTCATGAGACCAGAAAGACAGTGTGCTGAGGCCACCAGTGGGTGCCCCCAGCGGGCGCGGCTCCTCCTGTGCCCCGTTTGGAGAGAGATGCTCTGGCTTCTCCCCTAATCGGGTGGTTTCCTTCTGGACTTACAGAAAGAAGCAGCGTGGAGGAAGCCCCACCAGCTGAACATGGAAGGCGCCCTGGTCGCCCGGGACAGGGTTGGTGTTCAAGATTTTGTCCTTCTCGACTCTCACACGAGTGAATCGGCATTTCTGGACAACCTGCGCAAGCGATACCGGGAGGACCTTATTTATGTAACTAAACATTAAGCTGTTAGTCCGTTTGGAACAGGGCTGCAGGCTTAGAATATGGAAAAGGGGTGCTAAAGCGATAGTAGATCAGAAGTGCTGAACTGAATCAAATGGGCTGGCCCTTAAGGGTTGAGGGAGACTTTAGAGCAAGAACACAAGTGTGCAAGGAAGAGAGAAAACGGGGGCGGGGTCCTCTCACAGCTGGCCTGGGCAGCCAACAAGCAAGTGCTCCCTTCTTTCCATCTGGCTCCTGGGGTGAGGAGCGAGGGCTGTAGAGTCAGGACCCCCTTTGCAGAGCAGTCAGTCAGTCTGGCAGTCGAATCTCTGTTCCTGGCAGCCACTCAGCGTGTCTCAGGATCGCCCGTCTGAGTGGTGGCCTCCCTCTTACTGCTCCTGAAAGGACACCTCTCTGGGGCAGTCACCTCCTCCAGACGTGTCTTTGTGAGGGAGGAGTACCAATACGGGCTGACGGTGGATCGTGAGACTGTCACCACCTATTTTGTTCCGAAGACCTCGTGGGTCGTATTGCCGGCTTGAATTCTTTCTGCTTTTCCCTTGTAGACCTACATTGGCACCCTCCTGGTGTCTGTGAATCCTTACAAAGAGTTGGACATCTATACAGTGAAGCAGATGGAGCAATACAAAGGCGTAAACTTCTTTGAGCTGCCACCACACATGTGAGCAAATGTGCAAAGCCATTTCCTGCCCTTGGGCCTTCCTGGTATCCAGATGGGATCCTCAGCTGGTACCCGTCCCTCCCTCCCTCCTTAAGGGGATCTAAAACACAAAAAAATAAAAACTAAAATTACCTTATACAAAGGAGATAGTCCCAATGCTGCTTGTGGATAATGAGAGCTGAAGCCTTATCTGGAAATTACCCAATTGGCTAAGACAGATTTCTTATATTCCGGGGAAGTTCTCAGGGTGTCCTTCTTGCATCTTCTCCAGTTACGCCATTGCTGACAATGCCTACCGTGTCATGTGCGCTGAATATAATAACCACTTCATCTTGATCTCTGGAGAAAGTGGAGCTGGGAAGACTGAGGCCTCCAAGAAGATCCTTCAGTTCTTTGCAGTGACCTGCCCGACCACAGAGCAGCTGCAGATTGTGCGGGATCGCTTGCTTCTCTCCAATCCTGTCCTGGAGGTACCAGGAGGACTGGGGTGGCTCTCACACTGGAGCCCTTCAGAGCTGGCCATCTGGGCTCTTCCAAAATCTCACGGAAATGGGTGGATGAAAACAAGAGAGGCCTCTAGCATGGACCTTTTGCAGTACCTGGTCCAAAGCAAACTCCATTCAGCCAAGCAAAGATGTTGTCTGTTGGTGTGGGTTCAGTCTATCTTATTTATACTTTCTTATTGATCCGAGTAGGTCTTCAATGACCTCTGAACTGTTATTTGAACATCTTCTCTATCTTGCTCCCAGATTTTTTGCCCTTGTTGCAAGTGGTGGAGAGATGCTTTGATTTCTGAAATGGCAAACTCTGTTTTACCATGAGCTGTAAGGGTGGCTGCTCCAAAAATGGATTTTGGTCAATCCATGGAAGTCCTGGGTACCCACAGCTGCTAGTCATGATGGTGGTGGGACCATTTCTGAAGGTTATCTGCTGGCAGCGAAGGGGACAGGAGAGGAAAAGAAGCCCAATCCACTGTTAAATTCCCAAAATGTGTTTATCCCTCAGGCTTTTGGAAATGCAAAAACTTTACGGAATGACAATTCAAGCAGGTTTGGGAAGTACATGGACATCCAGTTTGATTTTAAGGTAAAACAAATATCTTGTAAAATCTCTAAAACAAGTAGCTTGCATTTTTTAACCCGTAAATCAGGTGCGTCCAATCTTAGCAACTTTAAGATGGGTGGACTTCTTAAAGAGGTTCACACATCTTAAAGTTGCCAAGGTTGGATACCCCTGGTGTGAAAACTGGGAGTAATGAAAGGTAGCCACTTTGTAGAACCTTTTATTATCATAGATGATATCCTTCCTTTCTGACAAAGAAGGAGGCTGCTGCATTTGCCTTCCTTAGATGTTATCTTCACAGTGCCCCTGTGAAATAGGGCAGGTTGAGGCTGAGGAGAGCTCTAATGTCACACAGGAGTGACCTTATGGCTGAGTGGAACGTGCCTCTCTGTGCATTGGTCCCAGTCGGACAACAGCTCTGGGTTTCACTATTAAACGTTTCCTCACTGTCAACATCTCTCTAGGAGTTTTCCCAGCCTTGCAGTCTCACCCTGAGTAGCTAGATGTCCAGCGGGTCCTCGGCTCGGGTGTGTGACAGGCCTGCTTGTTTTCCCTTGCTTCTTTGGTTTTGTTCTTTTCAGGGAGCTCCCGTTGGTGGGCATATCCTGAGCTATCTGATTGAGAAATCCCGGGTGGTCCACCAAAATCCTGGGGAACGCAACTTCCACATCTTCTACCAGCTGCTGGAGGGTGGAGAGGAGGACCTGCTGGATGGGCTGGGCCTGGAACGCAGCCCTCAGAAGTACACCTACCTAGTGCAGGTTGGCTGGTGCAGCTCCTTCTTTGATGCAACCCTGCTCTGTAGAGTGTCATGCCCAGGTGCCTGGTGCCAGGTGAAACATGCAACTTTACGTTAACACTTGGAGTCTCCCTGCTTCCAATTTTGAACTGGGCCCAAACCAGTTTAGTTTGGGCCCAAATCAGAATCAGAAGTTGGATCGTGTCTTTTGATTTGTGTGGCCAAATTGCAACAAACCTTGCTTTGTTGCCTCTTACGTCTCCGCCCTTCTCCAAGATCTTGGAAGATGATCTGAGCAGAGAGCTCAGGTGGGGCGGCATCTTGCTGCTGAACCTCCGTTGCTGTGACCTCGCATCTTCCACAGCACTTCCAAAAACCATCCGGTGTTAATAGTGGGAAGCAGGATGCTCCAGCCTCATACTGATAATTGCTGAGTATTCTCTATAAATCACATACACATTCAATCTTTCCTCCAAAGAACTTCACAAATTCTTGTCATTCTTCCCCATCCTGATGTCCTCCATATGTGATGGATTCCATCATCTTCACCATAGGAGTGATAGTGATGGAAGCATAGGAGCGATGGAAGTTTGCACTCCAATATGAGGGAGAGTGGGAGTCTAAGCTGTATATCGTGGGTGGGGAAATCCATTCCTTTACTGCTTTGATCACTCTTTATTGCACTTCTTGGCAGAATGGGAATTTCGGTCCAGCCATCCTCAGTCAAAGGCCTGGAATCCACCCCCTGCATTACCCTAATTTTGAAAAAAGCTCCCACGCTGTTTGTTTCTCCCATGATAGGGGGGCTGTGCCAAAGTGTCTTCCATTAATGACAAAAGCGATTGGAGGACAGTGCAGAAAGCCTTCGTCGTCACTGCCTTTGCTGCAAGAGATATCGAGGTATTGCCTCTTCATTTCACCCACGACATATCTGGAATATGATATTTATATAACGGTCCCTCATGGCCCTAGATGGCCTTAGTGCGATGAATACATTCTTCCTGTTTTATGGCCTGCAGAAAGTAAGTTTGGAAAAGCCCTATGTGTCCTTGTAAACACACCAGAGTGGTTGATACAGGACATTTATGGAGTGTGTAATTTGTACAGAGTGGGCACGGTGGCTGAGCGGTTAATGTGCTGGGCTTGTTGACCGGAAGGTGGGCAGCTTGGCTGTTTGAGACCAAAGCGCTGCTGCATAATGGGGCGAGCTCCCGTTATTCACCCTAGCCCCTGCCAACTTAGCAGTTTGAAAGCATGCAGAAGGCAGGTAGGTAAATAGGCACCGTCTTTGGTGGGAAGGTAACAGCGTCTGTGCGCCTTGGCATATCGTCGTATGACCACAAGACCACGGAAGCGTCTTCGGACAAACACTGGCTCCCTCGGCTATGAATCGGAGATGCGCACTGCCCCCTAGAGTCAGATGCGACTGTCGAATGCAACTGGCTGGGGAAACCTTTACCTTTTTTTTTAATAATTTGTACAAGCTGAGATGACCCCTAGAGTAACCTCTAAAGAGGCCACTGATTAAAACAGTCCTTTTACTGTCGTGATTACAATGAATTACACTTGATTCTTCAGCATTCTTTGTCTTCATTCTCAGAATCTCTTAGGGATAATAGCAAGTGTCCTGCATCTGGGCAACATCCAGTTTGAAGAAGACAGCAACGGCCACGCCATCATCACCAACGGCACTCAAATCAGTTGGATCTCCAAGGTGCCAGCTTTTAATATAAATTAATGCCTCCGGGTTAATTTTGATGAGGCCAGCCCAGGGTGCAAAGCGAACAGTATTGTGACGACACCCTCTGTCATCCTGGCCGCTTGCATATAGCATTTAGGGGCAAACATTTTGCCATGATTAGATTCTGCCACAATTCCACACAACCTGGACTGCTTTCACATACTTTGGTGTAGATGCACCACCATAGGAATAGTTTTAAGCATGGAGTACTAGACTAATCACATATGAAAGCTGCTTCTTGGATTTATAGCATTCCAGCACTGGTAAAAAGTCGAGCACACGTCTCTAATATTGTCTGCTGCCATGTGCCCAGTGATATCTTTCTCCATCCTCTCCTTAGCTTTTGGGCGTCCATCTATCCATTCTTCAAGAATCTCTAACCCACAGGAAGATTGAGGCCCGCTCTGAAGAGGTAGCCCTCATTCTCCCCATTCCTTTTCAAGAATGTCACGTGGCACACCTAGCACCATGTCTACACCTCATGATTCTTTCCTCCCTGAAGGTTTTAAGCCCGTTAGATGTGGATCTAGCATTTTATGCTCGGGATGCAGTTGCAAAAGCCATATATGGACGGACGTTTACATGGCTGGTCAACAAAATCAACAGTTCTTTAGCAAACAAGGTTGGCCCTTTATTGCCTTTCATAATCACTGCTTATCTTTTCAACTCCTGTGCAGTGGAGCATGTTGACCAGCCTCCATTACTGTGGTTGCTTGGTAGTTGCATGTCTCACGTCCACATTGTGCACAGGCATTTAGAGGATCTTCCTAACGGGCCCACATTGCTTGTCTTTGTTTGGTAGGACCTCCACAGGAAAACCGTGATTGGATTACTTGATATTTATGGCTTTGAAGTCTTTGAGACAAACAGGTAGGTGTTCATCCATGCTTGAGCAAATCACATTTTAAAATGTTTTGCCTATTAAAAATGGGAGAAGCATGGTTTGTTTTCCATTTGGCTGATGATCATGGCTTTGTTTTCCCCCTTGAGTAAAAATGAAGGAGAATGCCACGTTCCAGAACCTCATGGCTGTTATGTCTAAATTGGATGCTTTGAGAATGAAATCAAAGAGGGTTATAGTAGTGCTTCATTTGCTGCTGGTAAGGCAAGGCAAGGCATTTGCCCCCAACGTATTAGGAAGAGGAGGAATGGGAGGAAGCGATGATCATACAACTCCCCTTCCACCATGTAGAGTAGTTACAGCGCTCCAGTCCAGAAGCAGTCCTAGGACATGAATGTTTTAAAATGACTTCCTGCTTTTTATTCTTTTTTGTGTGTGTGAAAGTTTTGAGCAGTTTTGTATCAACTACTGCAATGAGAAACTCCACCAGCTGCTGATCGAGATGACCCTGAAGGCAGAGCAGGAGGAATATGAGCTGGAAGGCATTGAGGTGATCCTTGCTGTGCCCCCCATTCCTCCCCTTACCCCCACCCCCGAAGCAAGATCTCAGCTGGACTTGGCAGCCCAGGGCAGAAGAGATGCGCCAAGGAGCCGGAAGAGGAAGCGACGGAACGCCAGCCATCTTGGGGGCTGCCTGAGCAGCGGGGGGCTCCTGTCTGCCAAGCCAGGAGGAAAGGAAACGCTCCTGTAGGAGTCGAGAGGTGCTCCGGGGATTGGAGACTGGCAGGGTTGGCAGAAGCTTGCTTTCACATGACGACGCATGTATTTACACATTTTACCAGCCATTGAATCTGGTATGTTTAAAGCCATAAAAAGTCCTGCTGAATTTTGATTTCTGAATTGGGGATCCTCCTTTGAAGGACTGCTGTGAATAAAGCATATTCTGACCCCAACCCATAGAAAATTGTGCTTTTTCCCTAATTTTTAAGTCGTCTTCCCAGTGGTCACTTAAAAATCCTATCTCCAGAGGCTAGTGATGACGGATTCTCTGGTTTTAACTAGAATTTCCCTTGCCCAAATATGATATTGCTGTGCCTTGACAAGACCATCTTCCTGTGTTTTGCTTCTGACTGTAGTGGGAACCAGTCCCATATTTCAATAACAAGATTATATGTGACCTCGTGGAAGAGAAGCACAAAGGGATCATTTCCATTCTGGTGAGAAAACATTAATTTTCAAGCAAGTCTAGGTCGGCCCACATAACACCTTTGTTCCGCGAGCTGCACTGGTTACCGGTTTGCTTCCGGGTACAGTTCAAGGTGTTAACATTGACCTTCAAAGCCCTTCATGGCATGGGACCAGGCTATCTGAG